>JARHVA010000087.1:1702500-1900000 GCA_037957365.1 Torreya grandis | reverse complement strand
GGATTAAAATTCTTCACATGCCATAGATTCTCAAGATGTGTTTCATAACCCTCTTACACTTGAAATATCCTTACACCCTTTTCCAACTATATTTATTTCACCTAAGTTCACATTTTATGATGGAAAGAGTGATTTTGAATAACATCTTCAAATATTCTATGCAACATGCCTTGATTATTCTTCCGATGTTAAAATTTTGGCCAAATTATTTCCAAGGAGCCTCAAAGACTATGCTTTGAGGTGGTTTTATGACTTACCTCTAATCTATGAAAGCATTCAAACCTCTTCTAGATCAATTTTTATCACACTTTTCTATTAACATTACCAAAATGGTTTCCTATGCTCAAATTGTAAAGATCAAACAAGGAACCAATGGACCAATCAATGAATGTGTCTTGAGATATAAGACAACGATATCTAACATGACCAATACTATGGTAGATAAATATTTGAAAGACATATTCAATCAAATTTTTCTTGCTCCTTTAGATGAATCCATTATTTTTAAGAAGTTTGAATATTTTGATGTCTTATTCCATGTTATACAAGACAATGAAATGAAGTTTAATTCATTGAATAATCTCAAATATGCAGTAAACACAACAACTACATATAAATATAGTATAAAATTTATGATCAAACTGAGTTATAAGGTTAACCTATTGATATTAAAAAAGAAACAACCACCACAATTAACACAATTGCACAACAACCTAATCAACTTATCTTATCTAATGCACCAAGGAAATAGTTTACACATTTACCTAAGCCTCCTACTTCGTTACTCCCATGATTGATAGATTTTCATCTTATATCTCTACCTCCTCTTATATAGTTTGATATAAATATCCCTCTACCCAAATTATATGATGCAAATGCTTATTTTGAATATCACCAAGGCCCTGTTCATTCTATGAACATATGTTTTACCTTAAAGCATAATATATAGGTTCTCATTGATGACCAATAGATTATATTTGATGATCCTCCAAAGGAATTAGGTTCACAACCTAGTAATCACCATAAAGGAAATGATTTAACAATACTTTGTAGGACCATTCTAAGAAGGAATCAAAATTCTAAATGGCATATAATGTACATCCTCCATAATATTATAGACACCCACTAGATGTGGCTATTGGTACTTACACATGACATATACCTCCTACGATTGAGAAACCTACCATTTCCTTTGATGTTAGTGAAAACAAGGATGATGACTATGATCTTATTTATATATTCACTCAAGCATACCTTTATAAACACCCCATACATAATGTTATGATTGATAATGGTGCAATAAAAAAAATTATACCATGACATTACTTACACATTTGGGTTTTACTCAACATTATTTACTCACCTTTAACAAATCAATCAGTTTGATGGGACTTCCCAAAAGGTTCTTGGTGAGATTGATCTACATTTACAGGTTGGTCACGCACATGTAGTTACTACTTTCTTAGTTATACATTCTATTGGTATCTTTGACATGTTTTTGGGATGACCTTGGATACATATTCTTTGAGAAGTACCTTCTACAGTACATGGCTATGTTAAATACATTCATGCCAATCAAGTAATTATAGTTTATAGTGTTGTATATGAGGATCCTATTGAATAACATAAATTCATACCTAAGAATTTAATGTATGCATATAAATTTTCTCACCTATTTAATATTGTTAATCATGTCTCTAATTCTTCTTAAAATTTCACTAATCAACCCCTTTCATCACCACTCCATCTAATTCATATAATTCACCAATTAACCCCTTTTTAAGTTAATTATATAGTCCCGATCATATATTTTCTTACCTATGCTAACATTTATACATACCCCACATTATATCACTATATCTCATTAACCTAATAATAATATTTAATTTAATCCCCACTACCCACTTTATAATTTTAAATTCAAAATATACTAAATACCCCTACACACATACCCATATCCTTACTTACCTAGTTCCATAAAACATATCTAAAACTCCTATCTAATCCTCATTAACTCTTAATGAAATCTAGAGTTCTCTAACTCTAGAAACTTCCTCCAACCTCTACACTTCTCTAGAACCCTCTAAATCTAAAGAATTCTTACAAATTTAAATTCATTTTTATTCCCTCCACTACCCTTATAAATAGCCATGAAAAGATATTGGCTAAACCAACTTTAAAATCCATAAACCTATATGCCAATATTATCATCCAATCCATGAATCAATCAATATTCTATTAATCAAAACATTTTCAAAGCCAATATCATGTTGTCAAAAATCTGAGTCTATGGTAACAATCCTCCATCTATAATCTTTAGTCTTTTTTAGTTGAATTTTTATTGGAAACACTAGGGTTTAGATTATAATGTTGTTTTAAATGTTCATTTCATTGCATTTTGTCTAATGGTTTCCAATGTTGAAGTAGATTGATATTTTGAGTAGATTTTAGTGTATAATTTGCATACCAAATCTTGTTACTCAAAATTTATCATCTCATAGTTGATTATAAAGATTTTTAAGTCTAATCCATTTCAAAAGGGTAAGAAATAAGCAATCCCATTTAGTAGGCATCCGATACTTGAGAGACCCTTACATCAAAGATAGATGGTGGGTTCCATAGAATCCTCACCTTTTATGCACCATATTCAAATACCTAGAGAACTTGAACATGTTTCTATTATTGTTATTACAAAGAAACCATAGATTACATAGAGATGGGTTTCATGAACCCCTATTCCTTATATTGGTACTTCATGACCTCAGAGTCCTATTATACATACATTGAGCATCATATATACTTTAGTGACAAATATTTCACCTATACATGCTTCTTGGTGGTACCACCAATTTTTTTGCACTAGGTTTTGAGTGGAGAGATACCTATGGTCATATTTTGGATGAGATCATAGGATGATCTTAAAAATTAGAAATATAAAAAAAAATTAAAAACATTAAAAAAAAATCCAAAAACATTTTCAACACTTATATGTTTTAATGGATCCTTGGCATCTATGTGTTAGTTCCATGTTGAGGGATACCATTTCAGTTACTTCTACATACATATCTATAGGCATACATGATTTTATACAATTATGGGTGTTGGGACTTACATATACTCATGTATCCCAGACATTTACATATTCTATGATCTTGATACACATAGATTACATCATTATATTTTCACATCACATTATCATGATTAGACTCATATGTACATACACATGCCTTATCCATTATTATATCTCATAAATGGTACTTGATATGCTATGTACTTGAATTATTTTTATAACACATTTTATCCATGAGCTACTATGATATGTTTATGTTTGTTACTTATGTCTTTCCTTTATACACTTCCTTGGGTAGTTTACCTTATTATTGTCTTGCTTGTTCAAGAATTTTAATATGTTCTATTATATGTGTCCCCTGTGCCTATGTTTGCCTTCTTGGATGTTTGAATATGTCATTGATCATTGTATGTACATTTGAATATGTCATTCCTTAATTTGTGTAAAATTTCATAAGACATGACCATTTGATTTTGTGGCATTTGAACATGCCCTTTATTTGTGGTCTCTATAGACCATTGAATTTTGACTTATCTTATGTGTGTGTTAGTTTAATTTTTTAGATTTTACTATTATTATCTAGATGTTTCCATGATATTTATCATGCATATTAGGCCTACATGTGATCACATTGGTTCTATATATTTCAATGACACATTTACCTATACATGTTTCCTTCTATATGCTACATGGTTATATTCACAGATTTTATAGTTATCTTACCCTTTTGAGGTGAGGTAAATTTTGGGTAATATTTTTTCCTTACCTCAAGGGGGACAATATTATTGGGGTAATGTCATAGAGACATTTTATCCACACTTTTCATAGTTTTTAGATTTAGTGGGGGCATGATTTAGATGCATGTTTTCCACATTCATTCAATATTTTACTTATATAAATTCACAAATTTAGTGGGGGAATGTCATATGCACATGGATTCCACACATTCATAGTTTTTAGATGTAGTGGGGGCATGATTTCGAAGAATTTTCTCCACATTCATTTAGTATTATGACACTTATACTAGTTTGTATATTCATTAGGGGCATGTCATATGGACATGGCTTTCACACATACACAGTTTTCACATTTAGTAGGGGCATGCTTTGGAAGCATGTTCTCCACATTCATTCAGTATGATACTTATATCAATTAATATATTTAGTGGGGGCATGCTTTATAAGAATGTTCTTCACACCGATTTCGTATTAATCATCTCCAGTTTATAGTTGGGGCATGTTTTATAAATGTTCCCTCCATATTGGTACTCGTATTAGTTTCATATTTCTCCATATATAGTGGGGGAAAGATTTGGAAGCATGTCCTCCACACTTACAAAGTTATCTGAAATGGCCAAAACACATCATTATATGATTTATATTAATAGTTATGGTAGAATTATATACATTGGCACCATTTTTATATATAGTTCTAACATGAGACATATCTAAGGTGCATATTCTATTCAACATGTGCCCAATATTAAAAAATATCAATCAATTTTAGATTATAAAACCATTGCACATATGGATACTCTATGGAATTTTATGAACAAACCAATATATTTTATTAGTTGGTTCACCTTTTGGTATGATTGAGGTGATCAAATGACTCACTCTTTCCAAGTTTTCATGTTGGACTTGATCATCCAACCTAATTAGGTTATAAGTATCATTGGGTTGCATGGTTGAGCTAATCTCAATTACTAGGTGGACACTCACTTTTGTTCCAGATTTTGGGGCATGTGTCTTCCAATCTCTTTGCCTCTATCTATATCTCCTTGGATATATTCACTTTAAATATTTTATCTATATTTATCTTAATATTAGTTTTAGAGCCTTACAATGATGCATCTTCTTCAAAATAACTTGACAATAAGCAAGATGATTACATTGACACACATGTGTACTCCTAAACCTTTCTCTTTCAAATTTTAATATATTTCAAACACTTTTAACCCCAATTATATGCACTAATTTTAAACTGTAACATGCTCTTGGTTACATGCTAGTCACTAGAAAATCACTCAAATTAAAATAAATCAAATACAAGGTGTGCATACACACATAGGTACTTATTCCTGTTCTTTAAACTATCAATTTCAATACTATATTAAAGGGGAAAATTTAGATGATATTTTTTGATTATGTAGCACCTCAATCGTGTACACTTGGTAAACTCAGACCTTAGTTGTTCCTCTTAGTTTTATATATCCCTTGCTTCCACAAGCCTTGCATCTACTTTATCTTGTGCCCATTGGCCTATCTATTAGTCTAACTAGTCTTATATTGATAACACAAACATCCTATATTTCCTAAAATGCTTAAAATTTACTTATCTTACACCATTATAATTTTTGAACATGGACCTATTTTTATACTCACTAAACACTAACATCCAAGATAGAAAATAGCGTTTAATTACAATCCTATCATGATGTAAGTGTCCAGTGCCCTAAATGCATCTATTTTTCAAATGAAATGTATTTAAATGGTTAGCCTAAGTTATTTAATGTGATTTATCTCCTAATAAGATTATTATAAATACATATCAACCCTTATTCATTCCTCAACTAACAATCAAACCAAGAGACCAAAGCACTTATCAAAATAACTCTATCAAGCATTCAAATAATTAAATATTCCCTATTTCCACATTAGTCATAGGTAAAACACATCTACAAGTCTGAATTACTAAAGGATCAGTCATAAAGTCTTATTTTCCAAGTTACAAGATAGGTCATTATTGTATTTACTTTACACACATTGCATGGTTCACACATAATCCAACACATAGGGGAGAATTGCATGAATCTAAGGCCCTCTTTTGGAGTATTGGCTATTTAGGTAGTTCTCTTTGATAGTGAGGTCATTATAGGTTAGATTGACACCATTTTCCCACTAACCCATTTTCTCCCAAGGTCACATTGAAGATGGAAAGATAAGGTGTTTCCATTTCACCAAAAGTAATAATCCATGACCCAAATTGAAGGCAAAGATAAACCCAAAAGTATCCAGGTGGTTGCATCCTATCTAAGTTGATATTATTTATCGGACACTAGTGGCAAACCTAAATAGTAGCATCGATGTAACCATCTAGGGCTAACATAATTATCCAAAGATCTAGAAGCATTAGATCTAGAATTTAATAACTGATCTAAAACTATCTTCCTACCTACTTTAAATTTATACTAGATCTAGGTCTACATTAGTATCAGATCCAACTATGTGCCTTGTTTTATGTCATTTCTATATCTCTCATATTTTTACTTTTCATTTATAGATTTTTAGTTTAATAAATTTAGTATATGGTACATCTAAGTTTAGAATTTAATTGGCCTGTTGTAGATCTAATATTCACCCTTGTTCCCTATCATTTCTATATACTTAACCCTAACTACCTAAGGAGGATCCTAATCCAAATTAGTGTTAAAAATAAATAATAAAATCAATAATTTCTCTAAAAATGGTTGTCCATCAAATAATCAAATAATCACTTGGGCTGACCTTGGACATCAGGATAAGATAATGAAGGACAAAAACCCATTCAATATTACACACCCACTATTGATAATTGATAACGGATAACCCACATGTTCAACCACTACCTCAATGGGAAAATTAGGCTAAATGTTCAAAACATATTCAGTAACTATAGTTGATATAGATGGCAACACTACCAGTAAAGTTACTCTTACAAGAATCAATGGATTGGGTGCCTCTACCCCGTCTATAATAAAAATAGAAAACACCATCATCTTAACAACCAACATGTTAATCAAATGAACTTGTTTGTTTTTTCCATCTTTATTAATAATAAAGAGAAAAACTTAACCTACATGAAAGAGAAGAGATGCATGTTACTCTAAACTCTCCCAAACTGCTACACAAAGTTATAAATGGTGGGGATTTTATCAAGAACAAATTAGAATAGACATTAAACATAGTTTATTGAATGTGAAAACACATTTATATAGTTGCATCACACCCACCACCCAGAAACTAACTAATTATTATTTAGATGATCAATTATTATTTATCTAGATAAATTAGACTAAATCCATGTTAACTAACCCCCAAAAAAGGGAGGGTTTGTATTACTCTACCAATTAAGATGACTCTAGCCTAATAATTTTATATATTTTATATTTTTTGTATGAATCTATATTATGAATGAGAATATAATATTTAATGCCCATTGTATGGGTTATTTGGTGTTATTTGGAAAGTCAATCATGAAATATTATTCAATGGAGGTTGGGTGTTTTTATTATTTTGTAACATTATTTACCAAATTGTACAATAAAATGAATATGTTTATTTTTAAATAATTATAAAATATGTTTTAATAAAAAAATTTACCACAAAATGATAAAATTTTATTCAATTTAACTTGGTATGGAGTTTGAAAAAAAAATCTCTTTAGATGGGATAATAAAAGGAATTTATATATTCAATTAATATAATTTATATCCACTAATCATTGGTTTTTTCTTGCAATAGTAAAATTTCTAAAGTTTAAAATAGGATCAATAAAAATAAATAAAGGGAAAAAATTCCTTTAATAAATTATGATTTATTTATTTTTTATTTTTTAATTAATTAGAAAAATATTTTTTCCTTACATTGCCTTATAATTTTATGTGGGTTTTATTTATTAACATTTTTAATATTTTCTTCCTATATGTAGCACAATATCAGACCATTTAATTTTATCAAAATCAATGTGGAGTAAATGAATCTTATTAATTTATATGGTTGATATTTTTCCCTATATGTAACATAATGTCAAACCATTTAATTATATCAATATCAATATACAATAAAAGGACTATTGTTAATATTTCATCCCCTAGTCATCTTTTAGTTGTGGGTGAATTGGTTAAGAGGCTTGGTTGTGTCTAGATACATCCAAGTTAAATTCTTGCTAGGCATGTTAAGTTAGTTGTAGTTGTTGGTGATGTTGATGATGTTACTTAATCACTTGTAGGGGGATTTGTGTCTCTTGTTTATGTTTTACACTAGTTCATTAGCTCTAGTCAAACACTATCCCATTTACCCTAATAAAAAAATATTTACGTAGTATAATGTCAAACCATTCAATTTTATCAAAATCAATGTGAAATAGGACTCTTCTTAATTCACAGAGTTAATATTTTTCTTATATAAGTAATATAAAGTCAAACAATTTAATTTTATCAACATCAATGTGGAATAAAAGTAATCTTATTAAGTGTAGAAACTTTACAAGATTATTTTTTTAATATTATTGATAATCTAAGCATTAAGGGCTACCTAATCACATGGGTCAACTCTATATTTGTATGATTTTAAATTTGAGTTATGAATCTAATATGCTAAAAATAGAAAATTAAACCAAAATCTACAAAAAAATCAAAGGGAGATAATATGGAAGCAATTTAGAAATTAGATAAGGATTCTTAGCATCATTTTGATCCTCTTGGCTTCCTTACAAGATCTTCAAAAAAATTCTTCAAGGATTTTGGATTGTTTGTTGGATTGTTATGGATAGACTCATAACTTCAACATGATGTTATCTTGATCAAGAGATTTGGATTGCATGGATTCATGGATTCAATGAAGGCTTAAAAAGCTTATGTGCATGTTAATTAGTTTGGTAATGGAGGGGTGGTGTATTTAAATAGAGGAAAGAGGGAGTATTAAAAAATAATTAAAAATTCCTTGGAAGCATCCAAAATTAGAGGTTTCTAGAGAGAGGGATAAGATAGAGAGGATTATAGCATTCTAGAATACATTTGGAGCCTAAGTAAGACTAAAAAATGATTAAAGGAGGTGATTCGATAAGTGATTAAGGATTAGGGATGCAGGAGAGCATAGGAATAGACTAGGGTAGGTGGGATTGGAATTTTAAATTACAATATAATGGTTAAGTGGGATTAGTTAGTGGATAATAGGGAATTAGGTGAATTAATTGATTTGTGGGGTAGGATAAGTTTAATGGATGAAGAATGAAGAAGAGGGATAATATTAAAATAACTAAAATGGATTATATTAAGATGGAATTAAAAGAGATAAATGAGATTAGATGAGATAGGTGAAATTAGTGTCGACTAATATTAATATTAGTGATGATAAATGAAGTGACAAAATTTAGATGTATACATTTTTTCCCTCTTTGAAAGGGCATTGTGAGTGGATGAAGTGAAAGGAGTAATGGAATTTCAAAGAAGAAAGACACTTATGGATGAAGCTTAGTAAATGATGTTAGCGGATATGATTCCCACTTGAGGAGACATGCAAAGAAGAATGAGATGGATGGCCACTCAAAAGAGGAATCGAGGGGTGGGATGTGATAAAGAGATAAGGGGATGGGTTGCAAGATGTGAGATATATAATGAGGAAGATGAACTCGACCTAAGTAGGGATATATAAAGTGATGATGCCCCTCGCAAAGACATATGCATAACGAGTGGAAATGACTATGTCATGGTTGTAAACACATCCCAAGGGGGAATCAATCATAACATGATAAGACAAAAGTCCAAAATATTTTGAAATATCCCAAGTAAATATGTATGGATGGGAGAGATGAACACCAAGATAAGACTGATTTGATAAGATTAATGATGAGTATATCTCAAAAGCTAAAGTTTATAAATATGATAAAGGAAATGAGAGATAAGAAATGATATGATCAAGTGAATAAAAGATGTAGGGGAATAATTATACTATAATGCAATCGAATATATGAGCCATAATGTGATTAATAGTGATGATGCCCTTAGAAAGAACACATGTAAGGGAGTGAGAAATGATAATAATGTTATGGTCCTAGTCATTCCCCAATCGAGGGAGGAAAGCATAAAATTTAAATGATGAACTAATCAATCAATGATAAGGGATGATTGATGGAAGAAAATATGGATGTTGTGATTTTTTGAAACCAATCGATAGGTGTGGGTGATTCACAAAAATATTAGGGAGATAATTATGGGGATGGTAATTTATCAATAGATCGATTGATTAATTATTGATATTATAGATCAAATTTTTGATTGATGAAAAACTTGAGGATGATGTGATGATGAATGTTGGTGAAAGAGGAGAGAGTGTTGAGCTAACCTCAAAAACAACATGTGACTGAGTGTTTCCAACATAGTTTAAAAACACCTCAAGCCAATGTAATTCATACTAGATTAGAGGAAAATAATGATGGATTAGAATATTATAATGATGATGATGATTGTTAGACATGTTAGTTGTTAGATAAATGATGTGACTCAGATGTTAGACATGAGGATAAAGGACTAGGAAAAATGATGGGAGATGATATGTTAGATGTTGATGACTAGATAGGTGTTAGAGGATTAGTTAGATGATATAGATAAAATGAGAAAAACACTCAGGGGAATTATTGGATATTAGATGAGAGGATTGAGATGATTGATTTGGTGATGGGATTAATATGATTATATGATTAAGTGATAGAGGATAGGAGAAATAATGAGTCTGTCCATTGTAAAACCATAATAATTGTAATAAGGCTCATCATAGTCTAATCAATCTAATGTAAATATATCACTTGGCATTATGACCTATGATTTAAATATGACCAATAGGATGTTGTCCCAAAGTACATGATCATAAAATGAACAAATATCAAACTCTACATCATTGAGTGCACCTAAAAGCATCATTTTAACTTGTAGTGTCATCATATCATCCTCATTCATTTCCAAATAGACAAAAAGAGACATGATATAAGAATAATTAAAATATTAATAAGAGGAGAAAAACATAGACAAATAGACATGCATATATATACATGTTAAAAGACATGTAATTAAGAACAAATAAATAACACACATAAGTATCTACATGCAATGTCATTGTGTCTTGTCTAGTTATCTTGATGAGAGTCAATGGGTCAATTAATTCGGTGATGAGTTAGAATAAATTGGTCATGATGATCATGTTGTGAATGTGGATTAAGGATAGGAATTTAGAAAAGGTATGGACTTTGAGTAGACTATTGAGTTGGATTAGGATTAGTAGGGAATGGTGATTGTTAATAGGGTGTGTTTGAGTAAAACTTAACTTAAACATAAGGTCTAGTCAAATTATGGATTTGACCATGCTATGATTGTTAGATACAAAACTTATGACTTATCAAGATAAAGTCAGACTAGGTAATTGTGAGATAAATATAGACTATATTTGCCCCAGCTTAAAATAGGGAATGAAAGACAAGAGTGGGATGGATGTCTAGAGGACAAAGGACAATGATATGAATATGGATGTGGATGGGGGAATAGACATAAGACAAGATATCATGGAATAATTTTGGATTTTTCTAGATCTTATGATTTTTAGGATTTTTGGAATATTTCAATTTTTATATCTTTTGGAGAATATGTATATACATTATAGAAATGGATGGGGTTACTAGAAAAGGTAATGTTGATGATGAAAATTGTGCTTGATATTAATCAATCAACAATGGGAAGTTTTAAGCTGTGGGACGATGCGGCTTGAAACAACCTCCATATTTTAAAGAAGTAGGTCTCTTCTATTTTATCAAGTGTTGGGGGAAAAGGGATAGGAGATTAAATAAAAATGCAAATGCAAGAATTGAAACCTAACTATGGCAATGCACCTGAGTGTAATCCTAATCCTAACCTGAGCACAGTGAGACTATTATATGAACTAGTTACATTTAAGAGTAGACAAGTGCACGATCAATGTAAAAGATTAGAATAACAGAAATAGAGGCTCATAACAGGGGAGTCTTTTGTTGAGATATAGGAATTGTCAACAAAGGCATAGTGTTCAATCTTCTTAATAGAATCTTTTAATCATACAAAATATTTAGAAACACACACAGTCATATAGAACTTTAGATTCCAAAAAATGAGACAAAATCAAATAACATTTCCAATCACAGCACTAGAAAATCTATAGCATAGACTACTTTGCAAATGACACAGATAACATCAACAAGGGCATAGTGTTCAATCTTCTTATTGAATCTTCCAGTCATACAAAATATGTAGAAACACACATAGTCATATAAACCTTTCAACTCTGGAAAATGAAACAAAAGCAAATGATATTATTGTTCAAAACTCTGAAAAGTCTAAAACTATAGAAATTCCCCTCCCTTTCTTTGATTATAATTCTTCCTCTTTTATAGCCTTAGATGCCTCCCTACATCAATTCCTTTCCCACACAATATTCTCTATCCTTTTTCCCCAGGGGACAAATAGATGGTGTCTTCAATGCTTTAGGGGCTCCAAAAATCTACCTGATGAACTGTTCCATTCCACTCGAATTAACTTCAGCTGATTTTCCCTCCATTTCGCCTTATGGCAATAGATACATGGAACACTCTGTTAGGTTAAAACAAAAGAGGACACTTAGTCAATTCCCTAAAAATCCTCTTATTGCTTAAAAGGCACCAGAAAATGACACTTGGCACTTTCTGCTTTCTCTATATTCTACTCAAGAACACTCTGCCTTCGACATCTGTCATAATCCACTTCTCTTTGGCTATTTTGTAGTATCATTCAGGACACATATCAGACTCTTATGGATGGTGACACTCGGTAGCTTCCATAGACTTTTGAAGTAACAATTGAGGCTCACCATAATCTTTTAATCAGTAATGAAACTCAAAGTTGATCTTTCAGACATTGACACGTGGAGGCTTATGCGGCTTCAAGGAAGATATGTAGCATCTTCCACTTCTTCAGTTCAGGGTACGTGGTAGCTTCCACTTTCACTAGGGATGAAGGAGAAATGGACTCAGAAAGTGACACTTGGCAGCCTCTGTTGCACTTCAGCACTTAATCAAAATGAAATGACACCTTTATGCATTGAATAAAAGCATTGGACCCAGGCGTTGAAACAAAGTCTCTTATCAATCGACATGTGGTGACTTTCGCTACTTCTTCAAAAGGTAATTCAGTGTCTTCACAACTACCATCTGGAGCTTTCCGCTCTTTATGTTGCTTGGTCCATTGAAAGTCTTTGCCAAAAGGTAGAATGAAACATGGGTGCTGATATAAGACTTGGACACTGACATGTGGTGCATTCCACTTAACTGCCACTAGGTATGTGGCATGATCTGTGGTTCTCTAGAAAGTTACAAAAGAGGCCTTGGAGGATGCCAACTAGCCAACTTTGTGTTTTGAAAGGTGACACTTGGCAGCATTCATAGACTTTAGATACTTGGGAAAAATGAGATGAAGGAAACAAAAAGGGGGAAAAGACCTGTGCTCAGAGGGTGGCACCTGGCGACTTCCACTGCACTTTGACACTTAGGCAAAAAGAACTAGCCCTCTACTTTAAAACTCTATCGTGACGTCCAAGGTGCGTAGGAACCAAAACTATAGCTCGAGTCAAAAATAAAATATGACGTAGAGTAAAAATTACTCTATAGTTACTGGCAACCCCTAGGACTTTTGAACCTTCTCAAAAAGAAATTCCACCTCTTGCTAGATCAAAATCATGAAAATTATAGCTCCAAAAGAGCCGTCAACATGTGTTTAAAAACACTTATTTAAAAGCAAAACAAGAAAACAACAGAAAAACAATGCGAGAAAGGGAAAATATTTAACTATAATACATTAGGGACCTAAGTCAATTGAAATGTTTTAAATAGATTTTGTTTATAGGAATCTCTTCAGGTTCTCCTTCCATTGACTCTAGCTCAAAATAATTCTTCTACTTGCATGCACGAATTTTATACAGACCAGTCCATAGTGCTTCGAATTTAGTATGCTGACCCGGCTTGGCAGCTCATGCATCCCATTTCAAAACAATCGAGCCCACCTCAAAATTAGGATTCGAAGTCCTTTTTATCAAAATATTTCTTCACCATTCCCTGATGCTTGATCAATGAATCATGGGCTAAATCCCTCTTTTATTGAAATTATATAAGTTTTGAGAGCCTGACCTGCATGGGGCCATTTTCTTTGATTTCAATCTATTTGATCAGCTGGAGAGTAGGGATTTCCAAACTTAGGGGAATCATAGTAGACTTTCCATACACCAATTCATATGGAGACATTTTGATCACCTACTTGGGCATGATTCTATCAGCCCATAGTGATAGATTAAGCACTTTGTGCCACTCTTTGTGATGATCTGCCCTTACTCTTTTGATGAGCCTTATCAGGTTCTTATTGGTTGACTCTGCCAGACCATTACCTTGAGGGTAATAGTTAGATGAAGTTTTCATATATATTACATGTCTCAAGGCAAAGTTAGATACCTTAGACCCCAAGAATGCTTTAGCATTATCTGAAATGATGGTGCGAGGAGCCCCAAAGTGAGTAGTGATATCCCCTATAAAATCTAAGATCATGTTTTATGTTGCTTCTTTAAGTGGGACTGCCTCTATCCATCTAGTGAAATAGTCTATGGTAGTTAATATCCATTTGTGACCAATGCTAGACACTGGATTTATCATCTCAATGAAGTCAAGACCCCACTGAGCAAAAGGTTCATCCACCACTATAGGACTAAGGGGCATGGCTGCATTCCTCTGCATCCCCATATAATACTGGCAAGATTGACATTTTCTAACCAGCTAATAACAATTTGCAAATAAAGTAGGCCAAAAATATCCTACCTCACTTATCTTTATGGTTGTGGTCTTTGCATAAAAATGCCCCCTAATAATCCATGATGCATTTCATGTAGTATCCTCTTGGCTTCAGCCTGTTCTACACATCTTAACAATTTCCCATCAGAATTTCTTCTGAAAAGGACTTGTTTAATTAAAACAAAATGAACTCCATGTATCCTATAATATCTCCTCTTGTTTCGAGGGAGTTCTCTCAGATAAACCCCATTTTTCATAAATTGAATCCTGCTTGTGACCCAATATTATTGATCAACCTCTTGAAATTTTAGCACTATCTCAGTCTCTCCTTTTGGATCTACATCCTCAGGTAACATCTTTTCAAGCTCTTGGGTTATATATTGGCACAACCCCCTACCTCTGACTAGCTTGGTGGCCTAACCTCTACATCATATTCTAGGATATTAGTGATCCAATTAGCTCTTTTCTCAATAATTTCCCCTTCCATGATGTATTCCCTGACACTTAGGTGAGCTACAAGTATCAAAATTTTGTTCCTTGATATCAGATGCCTGAATTTCTTAAGATCTTTTACCATGGCATAGGCTTGCCTTTCCACAAAATTGTACCTAGTCTCATAATCCTTGAGATTTCTTGAGAAAAAGGCTATTGGGTGCTCCCTTTGATGTTCCAACCTATCATCCTTTTTCATCAAAATAACAACAATACTTGACTCTCCTCCATAGACATACATTACAAAGGGGTTAAGAAAATCTAGATTTTTGAGCACTGGGGCTGCTGAGATAGCCTTCTTGACCCCCTCAAAAGATTTCCTTCCTTCTGTAGTCCACTTGAAGACCAGGTCCTTTTTTATCAAGAGTGTCATTGGTCTAACCATGCCTACAAAATTAGATATTAATTTACTGACAAAATTGATCTTTCCTAAAAAGGACTAGACTGCCTTTTTATTCGCTGGAAGAGGTAGGTCCATTATAGCTATGATTATCTTGGGATCTATAGAAACCCCTTCCTTAGATACTATGTGTCCCAACAATTTACCCTGAGGCACAACAAAACTACATTTCTTGGGATTTAATGATATCCCAAAATCCTGACATTTCTTGAAGACAGATTCCAAATGATCAAAATGATCATCAGCATTTTTTGAGAAAATAGTGAGGTCATCTAGATAGACCAGGATGACCTTGTTGATAAGTTCACCAAAGGCTATATCCATTGCCCGTTGAAAGGTGGCTCCTGCATTTGATAATCCAAATGGCATCTTCACGTAGGAAAATGTCCCCCATTTGGTGGTAAAAGCAGTTTTGTACTGGTCTTCCTCAGCTAGCCAAATCTGATTATACCCAGAAAAACCATCAAGTAAAGAAAACCTCTCTAATCCAGCCATAGTTTACAGAATTTGTTCCATGGAGGGCAAGGGATAGTGGTCTTTCAGAGATGCTCTATTTAGATCTCTGAAATCTACACATAGTCTTACATCTCCATTCTTTTTTCTAACTGGGACTAGATTTGATACCCAAGTTGAGTGCTTGATTGGAAATATTATTTTTAAATCTAAAAGTTTTTACAACTCATCTACCATTAGAGGCTTAATCCTTGGATTTGCTAGCATCTGTTTCTATCTGATGTGCTTGGATCCCTCAGTGAACTCTATTGTGTGTTGGATAATGTCTCTGTTGTATCCATGAAGGTCTTCATAGCTCCAAGCTATGACTCTGTCATACTTTTGGCACAACTTGACTAATTTTTCCTTCTCTTCTTGAGTTGCAAAATTCTTGACTTTTAGCCTCTTCCCATCACTCACCTCTACCTCTGAATAGTCTGCTTTATCTATTTGGAACCCTTTCCTTTCTAGGCTTACATCCTCTAGGTCAAACAAGTTTTTTAAGGTTATCAATCCCTTGGGGAGCTTATTAGTATTTAATTGTATAATTTGATCGCCATATGCCTCTTCAATTCTAGTTTGCAACTGATTCACAAACTCATCTAATTTTTGTAAGAAAGAGACTACCTGAGCATCATTTTCAAACACTTGCCAATTCTCATCATTGTCTGGGATGGTTGGCCTCACTATAACTTTTACTGACTCATTGTTAACCAATAGGTCAGTAGCTGGGTTACACTATGAACCAATCTTAGCCATCCTATCAGCCTCAAAGTTTTGACTTCTAGGGATTATTTCAATATTAAAAGATTCAAAATCTTCTATCAAATCCCAAATCCTATGCCTATAGGATCTCATTCTCACATTTTTGGCTACTGCCTTTTCCTTAATTTGCTTCACTACTAATTATGAATCTCCTCTTACTCTTAGGTTCTTTATTCCCCTTTTCTTGGCCAATAAAATCCCATGTACTAAAGATTCATATTCTACATCATTATTAGTTCAATCAAATTGGAATTGGATAGCCCTTAAAATTTTATCACCATTTGGAGCAGTAAGACAAATTCCTACTCCAGCACCATGTTTACTTCTGGCCCCATCAAAATTCAAAGTCCAGACCTCTAAATATTGAGTAGTAGTTACCTCATTCCTTATAGCATTTGGGATCCCCTGATCCTCATTGAAAATGACATATGTGCCCAAACCAGTAGAGTCATAGTTACCATACGGGTCGCTACACATCATAGCCAACAACTGGCTATTTTCTTCTTCTTGATCATGCTCAGTCCAGTCTCCTAGTTCTTCAACAAAATTTCTTTCTTCTTTATTCAACATGGCATGATCTACTTCTAATCTTGTTGTTGGTTCATTGGTGATGTGGTCTTTAGATAGTGGTTCAGATAAAATTTTCATCTTTGAACCATATCTGGTCTCAGGATGAGATGGGACCAGTCAAGAGACATATATTTCCTATTTTTGCTGTAAAGTCTCTGGATAAACATAAACCAAATATGGGAGGTATATCTATGAAGACTATATCTTGGTTGACAATTATGTTGGGACATGTGTACAATTGCAAGGGAAGTTGTTTAATTCTCCCTATGGTTTGCACTATTTTGCCATCTAACTACATAAATCCCTTTGCAAGGGGTTCATATTTTATTTTCAAGGCATCAGTTATTTGCTTAGGCATCACAGTTGTACTTGCCTCTAAATCTATCAATGCATTATGCAGAAGTTTCTTTCCAACTATCAGAGTCAAATAGAAAGGCTCTGGCTTCAATTTACTTACTTGTGTTGCATTGTTCATGAAGGTTGTCATCGTTGGAAGAACTGTATCTTTGAGTTTTTCCTTTCCAGCAAGTCTTTCTTTGGTAACAACACCTTTGGGCATTGCTTACCTTTGCAAAGCCTCTTGTAGTAGTGTCTTTTGCTCAATAATAGCCAAGATATCCCATATGGATACTTGTGTTAGAGTCCTCTTTAATTGATCCACTACATTGATCGGTACCAAAGATTGAGTTTTTTGGAAATAAGGATACCTTGTTTTTTCTTAAATCTAAACAGGGATCCCTTGATCTTGTACTGGTTGAGGTACTTCTTGTCTAGTAGCAACATTCCTTTTCCCCTAAGATGGAGGATTATTCTTGGCTTGACCACTTACAAACTCAGGTTGCTCCACCATTCTCCTCTTTGATCTAGTATAGTAGTCAGATTGCACTACTGGCCTTTAGAAGGTAGATGCTTCATTCAAGAAAATTGCTTCTTCATCCTCAATCCATGAGAACAAAGCATGTTCCAGGGTTATTTCTTCCTCTTGTTGCAAGGACATTCCTTGCATCTAAGCCACTAGAACTAAATTCTACATGCCGAGAGACTGGTATGCTTGACTGCTACTGGTAATGGCAAAATGGCCATCCATTCTTCTCTGCTTAGCTACCCTTTATTGTAGATTTCCCCTAGGACAATCTCTAGGTGTGTGAGCATCGTTGCAAGGGACACACCAAGCATTAGTATCATTCACATAATTATTCTGACCTGGAACCATCTCCCTATTTGAGTTGGGAGGAAGGGTCTGTGAGGGTGCGGAAACTACAACTAATTGATTTGTTGGTTGATGGTCGATTTGCCTTGGAGGGCCTTGATATTGGTTTGGTTGGGATTCAAACCTATTTCCTTGATAGCCTTGATAAGGAGGATTGGGGAAAGTATTCTACTGCCTCTTCATATTAATCAGCTCATTGGAGAATGTCCTTAGCATACTCTTAATATCATCCATCTCAAATGACTGAGTAGGGACCGGTTGCTTCACAGATGATGGAGGGTAAGCATACATAGACACCGGTGGGCTTACAAATTTAGGAACCTCTTGAGGTAAGGGCAAGGTAATTTATAGGAATACAAGCATGGGAGGCCTTGGAGGTAACTTTCCAGCATCAATTAAATGATTCTCAACTCTAACCTCAAGGGCATAAGCTGCTGGCAAAGTGTGTCCTCCCAGTGACTAAATCATAATAGATATATCTAAATTCAAAGCTTTGAGATAGAATACTATGGCCATACCAGGTGGTGGTTTAGTTGAAACAGGGATTCTATTTGAAGTTTTTTGGAATCTAGTGTTGAAGTCAGTCATGTCCTCTTGAGGTCCCCTTTGGATGGTGATCAATTACTATAACAGGGAAGACTTATCACCCTTCTCTACAAATATTTCAAAAAACAAATCTCCAAGCTTGTCCCATGTAGAAATGGTATTTGGGGTCAAAGACCGATACCATTCTACAGCCTTCCCTTTGAATGAGGCTGCTAATAATCTTAGGGCCACATTTTGCTCTGTGACACCATGTATGACACAGACATCCGATACATATTGAAGGTGTTCCATGGGTGTTTTTGAGTCTTGCCCACTGAATTTGGGCAGAGCTTTTATGGCATTTACTAAATAGGATCCCAAATAGTTGGTGGTGTTGGGAGGATTAAGGGACTACCAGTGTTCCAGCTTGCATAATTTCTTGGGACGACATTGGCTCCCATGTTTGGTACTGGTAGAAACTAGTTAGCTCTTCTTCTTGGACTAACTACCAGAGGTGGCAAAAGAATACCTAGATTTATAGTAGATTGTGATTTGGTGACTGGTCCACAGCTCTAACTCCTCATAGCTCTCTGGTTCATATGGTCTTGAAAGAGACTTCAAGACTAGTCCCACCAGGTGTGTCAGAGACTATTGATGATGAAAATTACACCTGATCTTAATCAATCAACAATGGGAAGTTTCAAGCTATGGGACGATGAAACTTGAAACAACCTCCAGATTTTAAAGAAGTTGATCTCTTCTATTTTATCAAGTGTTGGGGGAAAAGGGATAGGAAATTAAACAAAAATGCAAATGCAAGAATTAAAACCTAACTATGGCGATGCACCTGAGTGTAATCCTAATCCTAACCTAAGCACAGTGAGACTATTATATGATCTAGTTACATTTAAGAGTAAACAAGTGCATGATCAATGTAAAAGATTGGAATAACAGAAATAGAGGCTCATGACAGGAGAGTCTTTTGTTGAGATACATGAATTGTCAACAAAGGCATAGTGTTCAATCTTCTTAATAGAATCTTCTAATCATACAAAAGATGTAGAAACACACACAGTCATATAGAACTTCAGATTCCAAAAAATGAGACAAAAGCAAATAACATTTCCAATCACAACACTAGAAAATTGTAATGTCCCTTACTTAGGGGCTCGTTTATCTGCACAAAAGCTCTGATACCACTGTGATGTCCCTTACTTAGGGGCTCTTTTTTCTCCTAAAAAAGCTCTGAACAACTGTAATATCCCCTTTCAAACAGAGAATATATAAACACATAAAGCTCTAAACAAGATACAATTTTGTAGAATAGATTCACATATGCATAAACAAATCACAATATAATATCTCAATAGCAGATCAAAGATCTCATCACTTGTTCTTCTGGATGATTACACAATTGAGTCTTTGTTATACAAATAAAGAATATTAAAATTTGGTCTTAAAACCCTAGCTTTTGCTAATCTGGAAGTGAAATCTGGATTCTAGAAGGTCTCTGCTTTTCTGTGTCAACACACAGACGCCGTCGTCGGTTGGTATCTCACCGACGTCGGTCACTATCGGTTGGCTTTCTGCCGACGTCGGTCTTCAGTCGACCGATGTCGGTCACTGGAAGCTCTTTGTCTGTCGAGGTCGGTGCTTGAGCAGATCTGTAAGGACTTGTACGGACTTAGTACAGCCACCAACTTGTCTGTTCTTAACCCCTGATAGCTGAACAACCTGATCTCAAGAATATATGATTCTAACACAGTAGATCTATATCTATATAGCTTATTGGATCAAAAAATAAATAAGAAATACCTGGAATATCTGTAATAACTTCTGTGTGAAGTTATCTCTCAAACCTGAAATTCTGTGATAACTTCTGGATGAAGCTATCTCTCAAATCTGTACCTCTATGATAACTTCTGGATGAAGCTATCTCTCAATTTGGCAATAAATCAGCTGATATCTCACAGCCTCTAAATCATACACAATGAAGAGTTGACCTTCTCCACTACAATGGAATCCTGGAACCCTTGGCTCAGTCTTCACAGAAGAATTTCTTCAATTTTCAATAATCAATAATCTATGCATAATCAATTATGGCCTCCATGAGAAACCCTTATACCCTCAAAAAGATATGCTTGCCCTAATTAGGGTTTCTTAAATTATAATTAGGGTTTCTAATTAAAAATAGGCTAAATAATTAATATTTGATTAAATCCATCAACTATTAATATCTCCCTCAATACATGTCGGATCCTCGAACCGATCAAAGCAGGTGAATCAGGGAGTGATTCCACACATGACCATACCAAAATAAAGGTGCTCCGCTGCATATCAAATATCCCTAAAAATTAGGAGCTCAGGCCCAATGCATCTAAAATAACCTAAATGAAAACCAAATGTAGAAATTCTGTGAATCAAAGTCAAGCCAAGCTCCATTACGACCCTATATCCATCCTATTAGCCTACAAAGGTCGTATAATAGGCTAACCATCAAGTCTGTCAATGTCCATGAAAAAGGGGACATGATAATCCACCCCTCTGGAAATTGCTTGTCCCCAAGCAATCTCGGAATAATGAACTACTCAATCCACCTGGATCCCAAATGTAGTTATGCTCTACACTATTGTGAATCAATGTGAGTACCTACAATATCATCAGAAGTAAAACAAAGAGGAACCCATAATCAAATTGGCGAACACAACTCAACCAATCTCTGAAATCACAACTGCCTTGGATGTGTCAATATTGTAGGCTGTGTAATTGGCAACTGCAAATCCCATCTACGAAAGATGGTGTTAATCTATCCCATAACTGATCCCTTTGTAACGGTGGCACAACCAACTATACTACACTATCAAATGTGTGAGAAGAATCAATCTGGAGACTCAACTCCACTGATATCCCAAACTCCTCAAAATTAGGTACTCCTAAGTCCTGAATATGTGTGTGAGCCTCAACCACATGCTCCTCATAAGCAACTATAGAAACATACTCATCACCAACACTCAGTGTACTAACATCTGAGTACACCTCCACACTTTGAATGTAAGCATCAGACTCATCCTCACTGTCTAACTCTTGAGTTAGACTCACTTTAAGACAAGGCTCATCCACAACATCCTCAACTACTCCTACCTGTGAAGATAATGCAGATAAATCATTACCTGAAGATGTGTTAATATCTCCCTGTACTGGATTAGCATGACTGTCAAACTCATCATGCAAGTTGCTGCATGTCATAGGGAAAGCACTATGATCCTTAGGCCTATTAATTAAACTCTTTAACCACCTACAAGCTCTAGGTGAGACATTTTTCCCTTTTGTCCAGACATACCATAAATCTTCCGCCAAAAGTTTAGAAATTTTATCCTCCTCCTCAAACAAGATTGTGAACATGATAGAGTGCATTGATGCTAATACATCACTGGAATGAAAATCATCTAAAATAGTCCAAAATATTTTAAACATCATGCGAATGTCACCAATACAACCTACTAACATCATAAGGTTTTCAAATCCATACCTTGCAAATATTTCAAGTAATCTTGCCCTCTTAGAGAAATGAGGGTCTCTAATGTCATCCAACTTTTCGAAGCTTTTTACCATGGCATGAAATACCTCTCTCATAATCTAATCATCATTAAAATCAAAGCCAGCTATGATCCTCATGATTTCACTAATGCAAGAGAGAGTTGCAAGTCTTACCACCTCATCATGATGTCTCAATAAACAGGGCTTCACCAACGAGCCAAACACTGGAGATAGCGTTGTTTGCATCTCATAAGAATTTGACTGATTAACCTTTCTTAAAATAAGTTTCCAACTCCTCCAAAGTTTTTAGAATGTCCTCTGCTTGCTGACATGGATTATCTAATTTCTTCTTTGCATTGTGCATGCCTTCTTCCAAATCTTTGACACCTGTTACAGCCATACTGATACCCAAACTACCCAACAGGATGGAAAGACATTAGCTCTGATACCACTGTAATGTCCCTTACTTAGGGGCTCGTTTATCTGCACAAAAGCTCTGATACCACTGTGATGTCCCTTACTTGGGGGCTCTTTTTTCTCCTACAAAAGCTCTGAACAACTGTAATATCCCCTTTCAAACAGAGAATATATAAACACATAAAGCTCTGAACAAGATACAATTTTGTAGAATAGATTCACATCTGCATAAACAAATCACAATATAATATCTCAATAGCAAATCAAAGATCTCATCACTTGTTCTTCTGGACGATTACACAATTGAGTCTATGTTATACAAATAAAGAATATTAAAATCTGGTCTTAAAACCCTAGCTTTTGCTAATGTGGAAGTGAAATCTGGATTCTAGAAGGTCTCTGCTTTTCTGTGTCGACACACAGACGCCGTCATCGGTCGATATCTCACCGACGTCGGTCACTGTCGGTCGGCTTTTTGCCTACGTCGGTCTTCAGTCGACCGATGTCGATCACTGAAAGCTCTTTGTCTGCCGAGGTCAGTGCCTGAGCGGATCTATACGGACCTATACGGACTTAGTACGGCCGCCAACCTATCTGTTCTTAACCCCTGATAGCTGAACAACCTGATCTCAAGAATATATGATTCTAACACAGCAGATCTATATCTATATAACTTATTGGATCAAAAACTAAATAAGAAATACCTGGAATATCTGTAATAACTTCTGTGTGAAGTTATCTCTCAAACCTGAAATTTTGTGATAACTTCTAGATGAAGCTATCTCTCAAATCTGTACCTCTATGATAACTTTTAGATGAAGTTATCTCTCAATTTGGCAATAAATCAGCTGATATCTCACAGCCTCTAAATCACACACAATGAAGATTTGACGTTCTCCACTGCAATGGAATCTTGGAACCCTTGGCTCAGTCTTCACAGAAGAATTTCTTCAATTTTCAATAATCAATAATCTATGCATAATCAATTATGGCCTCCATGAGAAACCCTTATACCCTCAAAAAGATATGCTTGCCCTAATTAGGGTTTCTTAAATTAGAATTAGGGTTTCTAATTAAAAATAGGCTAAATAATTAATATTTGATTAAATCAATCAAATATTAATATCTCCCTCAATACATGTCGGATCCTCGAACCGATCAAAGCAGGTGAATCAGGGAGTGATTCCGCACATGACCATACCAAAATAAAGGTGCTCCGCTGCATATCAAATATCCCTAAAAATTAGGAGCTCAGGCCCAATGCATCTGAAATAACCTGAATGAAAACCAAATGTAGAAATTCCGCAAATCAAAGTCAAGCCAAGCTCCATTACGACCCTCTATCCATCCTATTAGCCTACGAAGGTCGTATAATAGGCTAACCATCAAGTCTGTCAATGTCCACGAAAAAGGGGACATGACAAAAATCTACAACATAGACTACTTTTCAAATGACATAGATAACATCAACAAGGGCATAGTGTTCAATCTTCTTATTGAATCTTCCAGTCATACAAAAGATGTAGAAACACACACAGTCATATAAACCTTTCAACTCTGGAAAATGAAACAAAAGCAAATGATGTTATTAGTCAAAACTCTGAAAAGTCTAAAACTATAGAAATTCCCCTCCCTTTCTTTGATTACAATTCTTCCTCTTTTATAGCCTGAGATGCCTCCCTACATCACTTCCTTTCCCGTGTAATCTTCTCCATCCTTTTCCCCCAAGGGACAAATAGACAGCGTCTTCAATGCTTTGGGGGCTCCAAAAATCTACCTGATGAACTATTCCATCTACTCAAATTAACTTCAGCTGATTTTCCCTCCATTTTGCCTTGCGGCAATAGATACATGGAACACTCTGTTAGGTTGAAATGAAATAGGACACTTGGTTGATTCTCTAAAAATCCTCTTATTTCTTAGAAGGCACTAGAAAATGACACTTGGCACTTTTTGCTTTCTCTATATTCTACTCAGGAACACTCCACCTTTGACATCTATCACAATCTGCTTCTCTTTACTATTCTATAGTATCATTCGGGACACATATCGGAGTCTTATAGATGGTAACACTTGGAAGCTTCTGTAGACTTTTGAAGTAACAACTGAGGTCCACCACAATCTTTTAATTAGCAATGAAACTTGAATTTGATCTTTCAGATGTTGACATGTGGAGGCTTTCATGGCTTTAAGGAAGATATGTAGCGTCTTCCACTTCTCCAGTTAAGGGTACGTGGCAGCTTCTACTTTCCCTGGGGATGAAGGAGAAAGGGACTCAAAAAGTGACACTTGGCAGCCTTCGCTACACTTCAGCACTTAAGCAAAATGAAATAATGCCTTTATGCATTGAACTAAAGCATTAGACCCAGGCATTGAAACAAAGTCTCTCGGTAGTCAACATGTGGTGACTTCTACTGCTTCTTCAAAAGGTAATTCAGTGTCTTCACAACTGCCATCTGGCTCTTTCTGCTCTCTATGCTGCTTGGTCTATTGAAATTCTTTGCCAAAAGGTAGAATGAAACATGGGTGTTGATATAAGACTCAGATGCTGACATGTGGTGCATTCCACTTAACTACCACTAGGTACGTGGCACGGTCCACGATTCTCTAGAAAGTTACAAAAGAGGCCTCAAAGGATGCCAGCTGGCCGGCTTTGTGTTTCGAAAGGTGACACTTGGCAACATCCATAGACTTTAGATACTTGGGCAAAAATGAGATGAAGGAAACAAGAAGGGGAAAAAGACCTGTGCTCAGAGGGTGGCACCTGGAAACTTTTGCTACACTTCGACACTTAGGCAAAATGAACCCGCCCTCTGCTTTAAAACTCTACCGTGACGTCCAAGGTGCGCAGGAACCAAAACTACAGCTCGAGTCAAAAATAAAATATGACTTAGAGTATAAATTACTCTATAGGTAAAACCAAGTCTAGAAACCAAGCTAATGAAGGATGGAATAATGTATGGGATGACAAAAAGATGATGCAAATGCAGAGAAGGGGATGAGGACCAAGGAAGAATGCACTAGGGATCACCAATGACCAAATCTAAAGGAACTCAATATCTAATTACCCAAGTGTCCATTGGAGGAAATGCCAAGATGATTCTATAATATTTCCAGAGACATATTCCACTTCTTTATGAAGGTCAAGACTATAAAAAAGGATGGACATAATAAGATGCAATATATGATGTCAGATGATGGGTAGGAGAAATGGATGGAGGAGTAAGATAGACAAGGATGATATGGATGAGATTGATAAGGGATATATATTTTCCCCCAATTTTTGAGGTACAATTCAAATAATATACTATTTTACCATGATGTTGGAAACTAATTTTCTTCATGGCACTTGCCCAAGGTGCTAGAAGACTAGTTTTCACCATTAGATGAATGATTTTTTTTTTTAAATTTTGGCATCTTGATTTATTGGATATGGGTGCGAGATACAAGAATGTTGAAACTTTTTTTATTTTTAACCAATTCCAATTTTGGAGATGTGTGATGCTAGAACCATGTTGTTGATGCTAGATTCACCAATGTCTTTGTGATCTTTGTTGACTCTTTATTTAGTATCCTCTAGACATCTCATCTAGGTGTCTTTGTAACCCTACGAAGGATAATGTTGCTCAATAAAGTGATGTGTGGCAAGGATGGAATTATTTCTTGATTTTTATGGTGGGGTATAGGATGTGAATGAGTGAGATGATTTTGATGGATAATGTGACTAAAAGGAGAGTGTAAATGGGGTTCAATAGTTGAATACACCATTGGGTATGGTAGAGGGGACTTATTCTATTGGTGTCATGGGATTAAGGGATGCAATATATTCTAAATTTTTTATTCTTTGATCCAAATATTAAGAGGATTTCTAGCCATATTATGATTACTTTTGAAATATTTTTGATTTGTCTATATTTGACTTGCAGTTTGATTTCCCCTTGGTTCCTATAGGTGGGCTTCAATGAGGGTATTTAAATTTAGACTCAATATATGATGATGATGATGATGATTATTTTTACTTGGATGATCCCATATTACCTCAAACATATGTTTACTATGGGATGATGCTTTTTGACTTGGCTGATTACAAATTTCTTCTTGAATTTGACTAATTATTTTTGGATCATAGATGGCTTTATTATTTGACTTGATTAATTAATTATTGACTTGGATCCTTCTAGATTCAACATATAATATTTCATGTGGAGGGGAATATAATTATGTGTGTTCCTATGTGTCCCATTTAGGGAGTGGGATGGAGGTATTATTAACATGAGGTGGATGATTAGGGATGTGTGACTAAATGGGTGGATTAAGGGGGTGATGGGAAGCATAGTCTTTATAAAATCTATTAGGAGACCCAACCTCAATGTCAAATAAAGTCTCCTCAATAATCTCAAAATAATTACTAAGACTCTTTGTAGAATTAGCATCAAAAGTTGAGTTATGTCTAGCTTGATGATCTTTGACTGATAAAGCATCCAAGAATTATGTTATGATTTCATCATCTTGATCTAGATTGAGAGTCATGCCTTCTAATTGGTCAACATTCAAATTAGACACATCCTCAAATAGATAGGTTTTAGCATGAATTCCATTATCTGAAAGGGATGATCATTCTCACATAGGTTCTAATTCATATGATGGTGTTAAACATGATCCTAACCATTTTGATACTGACTTCGACATGGATGTTGATGAGGTAATGTTTTTGATATATGATTGTCTAATAATAGACATAAAAAGGGACTTTTGGATAATATCATTATCTATAAGAACCTTATCCCCCTTGGGTTTATGAAGGGATGCACTAAGATTAATGGATTTGTGAACATGGGGGATTTAATGTGAATAAGATATAGGGATGGTTTGATCAGGGATGGTTATGGTATGACAAGGATTGGGTTCATGGACTTTGTTGAGGAGGGGAGGAGATTGATAGTGGTTAAGAATTACTTCTTGGTACACCACCTTTCTCACACTTGATGTGGACATATGAGATTCTTCCTCAATTTCAATGTCATCATTATCAATTAAGATTTGGACCTAATCTCTGAAAGGGTGACATCTATTAATAAAATTTCTAGGTACTTTATGGTATAGATAAAAAATTTCTACTTGATACCATGAGGGTATATGCTTAGACAAATCTATAGGTCTTGTTTTTGGGTAGATAATCATGCCTATGACCCTCAATTTCTAAAATAGGGTTTCTATGAATATTAGGAAAGGGGTATATTATTTATCTATAGTGCTAGATGTAGAAGTATTAGATTTAAGAGTGGAAGATTGTGATGGTGATGTCATCATATTGGAAGATGGGGGTGTGTGAGATTGTGTAGGAGATGAATGAGAATTAGATGAGGTTAACAAACTAGGCTTCCCTTTGATAGTAGGATGAGGGAGAGGATTCGATTGTGGATAGGTATGAATTGTAGGTAAGGTTAGTTGAATGGGGTAAAGGCCTTTTGGAAGTTGGGCACCCATCTCCAAGATCTACAAGAGGATTACATCCTTGTTGGCAACACTATAGTTATTATATAAGATAATCCTTGGACTAGGAGGGTCATGACTAACACTAAGACAATTGAATATGGGATCGAAATGGGATTGGTTATCACATGCATTAGATGGGGATATGGGTTGATGAAGCACTTATTTGGTAGGTAGCATTAGTTTTATGGGTTCAAAATCATTGGGAAGGTGGGAAACCATCTCCAATAGCCATAAAAGGCATTCATCCTTATTATACAAGATATATTCATGAAATAGAGAAACCTCATCAGTTGTATATTAAGAGGTGTTATGACTATGGTTATTATGAATAGACAATGAGTTTGACAATGGTGGAATAGAATGTGAGCTAGGTGTAGATGGGGATTGTTGATGGGGAAGGACATGGGACATTAATTTAGGATTTATGAGATCAAGGTCTGAAGGTAGATAGATACCCATTTCTAAGGCTCACAAAAGGATTTCATCCTTATTGGTAAAGAGGTATTGTTCTACAAGAATTAGGTCCAAATCCATGTGGGTAGATGATAGATTGGTGATGTATGAAAGGTAGTTAGATTACAAAAGGGGACTAATGTGAAATATAATCCTTAGATAAAACAAGTCTAAATGATTGAGCTAATATGATAGTTGATTTTGAGGATGAGATAAATTAAATGGATTATGATATAAGACTAGGATCAAATTTCCAACTAGTAGTATGATAGGTGTTAAATATCTATCGATAATGCCTAGTTTTTAAGCTAGAAAAATGATGGGGGATTAATTAATGCCTAGATTTAAACTAGCAAGGTGACGATTGGATGGGTGATAGTTATAAATAGGTAATATGATTATATTATAGATGACTAGATTGATGATGATTGGATGCTAGATTAAAACTGATAAAGTGGAAAGTTGTTAATAGGGTATTGACTAAGTATGAAATCTGATAAAGTGATAGGTGATAGAAAAATGATGGTGGATTAGAGTGATAGGACATTATGTAAGGACAAAAAATGGACTAGATCAATCTTTAGATTGATTTTCTCAAGCTAGGATGGATTATGTGATGAATAAATGGATGGCTCAAGGATGATGGAATTGAGATCATGATAAGTATATAAAGATGGTGATGTAAGGATCACTGGGGGTATGGTGTGTATGATTTTGATAAGTGTGTTACCTAAAAATCTAATAAATTAATATGGTATTTGTTGTGGTAAGACTAAATGAGATGATCTAGGAAAATGTCACAGTGAAAATAGATTAGGATATGTACAATATTAAGTATATATAAGATATGATGGAGGATAAAGTAGATAAGTATATACAAGATATGATGGGGGATAAAGTAGATAAGGATATACAAGATGGGGATGATGAAATAGGAGACATAGATACCCATGTATAGGTTTGGGGAAAAGCTAACTTAGCTCATAGAAAACAAGTCTAGCACAACACACACTAAAGAAAGCAAACCACAAACCTATGATTAGTAAGACCATGGATATGTAACCTGATGACTGTATTATCTAATGGCTATATGGGTGAGGTTGTAGGATGGTGACCCATTATAGAATATAATGAACCCTATCAACCCTATTTTCACATAATGATCACTTGAGAACTAATAATAACTCTAGAAGAAAGTCTCTTGTTATAGCTGATGGTCTTATTCTAGGCTATATAGGTTCAATAGGGGCATCCATGATATACATAAGGTACATGAGGCCTAACTTCATATAAGGTGTTTTATGATGATTGGATCATAGAATTAAATATTTTCCTTTAAAAAATACTTGTATGGGGTCAACTTCTTAGCCTAATGACATCTCTCTCTTATTTAGGCTCTGCCAGAACATAGATTATGGTTTTGTGCATGGTGGTGAAATCCACAATCACAATCCCCCTAGGATTATGGAAAGTGCCTGGAAATCACTTTCACATCATGTTTCCCCTAAGATAAAAATGGGAGGGTTTATTAGTGGTTTTTTATCCTCTAAGACTTGTTTCTAGGACATAAGGAGGAGATCATACATCATTTTATCCCTCTGGTATAGTTAAGTAATCAAAAAGATTTATTAATTGATTAATTTTAGTGTGATATATATACAAGATTATTTTCAAAATGCCAAAATCTTTGACAAGTGTTTTTCAAAGTAAGTGATTACTAGTTTTAAATAGGAAATATTGAGGGGTAACCTAAAAGATAAGATGTTAACAAGCCAAATTTGCCACTAGATTCACCCCTATAAGAAACAAAATGTTAGTCCAATAACCCTTAATAAAAATATTGAAAAAAAATATGGTTTTTTACTATAATATTTTTGGATGAGGGGCTTTGATGTAGGGGCCTAAGGGTATAATCCCCTAGTGGGTTTAATGGGAAACACCCCTTATGGGGTTAAGTCACAATCCCCCTTACAAGGTCAAGGGGAAATGCCCTTTTCAGGGTCTAGGGGCAATGCCCATGGTGCACTCCCTTTCGTGGTATAAGGTGGGGTCAAGGGGTAGTACCTCCAATACCAAATGCAATTTAGGACATGTGTATCCCTTGGAATGACTCAAAGTTCACTAAAAATGATCCTAAACAATACACTCGAAAAGGAGAACTTGAAGTCAAAAATGAATTTAAAATCACTTCTGCAGAAGGCAAGATCACTTATACATGGTCAGATTTTCAAAACCAATTCCAGAGAGGCAAAACCACAGTTAACAGGCCAATATTGTAACTAAGAGATTTTATATTTTGTAGATGGTTAGTTATGACCATTTATTTAGGCAAAACCACCTATGGTTAATGAAAAATTGCCTCTAAAAATCAAAACTACCTATGTCAAGAGGTGATTTTACAATTGATAATAAAAAGGATATATTTTAAAATAGATTACAAAATAAAATTGCTTAAAATATCCAAAAGTGATGTTATTATTTAAAGTAGGTTTATATTGTATATTATTAAGTATATGTATTATAAATTTTCCCAAGTCAAAAACCATATATAGATATGTAGAACCACCTGTAAGAATCAATATCATTTCTATCAAGAGGTAGTTTTAAGAAAAATGTGCAAAAATATATATTGAGATTGCTTAAGAGAATTAAAAACTATCTATAGAATATTTAAATATTTATGATTAAATAAAATAAACTAGAATTCCAATAACTAATACCTAACTACTGGTCAAACTACCTCTATTACTATCAAATATATGACTAGGATTCAAAACTGACAATGTGGATAAGTGGTATTGTATGATATAATCAAAAGGGTTATTTTAGGGGTATTTGAATTTGTCTAAGTAGATTCTCCCCTTCCCTGCAAGTAGATAAAAACCAAAAATAGGAAACAAGATTGTCAAATATCAAAAACATAGATCTAGGTTAGTACCCTTATGACTAAATCAAAATCATACTTAACTAAAGCAAAACTGTATATACATTTCAAAACCACAACTGTCAAGAGGTGCTTTTTTTAAAGGTCTAAAAACTTCCAAAAAAAGGTCCATGGTTAAAATTTAGTTCATGTTGTTAATCAAAATAGCATTTGGGATCTGTAAAACCATCTCTGCAAAACTATAATTTATAATGCAATACCACACTTCACCTAAAACATGAAAATTTAAAAAAATTGGAGCTCAATATTCTTCTAACATATGCTTCAAGTTGATTTATCATGTTTTACACACATACGGGTTAGTTTAAATAGGGGTTCCCACTGTGGTTGCTAATTTATGCTTTTAAATTTGAGCTATGCATCTAATATACTAAAAATAGAAAATTAACCCAAAATCTACAAAAACATTAAAGGGGGAGAATATGAAAGAAAATCAGAAATTAGATAAGGATTCTTACCATAATTTTTCTCCTCTTGGCTTCCCTTCAAGGTCTTCAAATGGATTCTTCAAAGATTTTGGATTGCTTATTGGATTTATATGAATAGACTTAGAACTTCAACATGATGTTGGCTTGATCAAGAGATTTGGATTGCATGGATTCAATGAAGGCTTAGAGAGTTTATATGCATGTTAATTTGTTTGTAAATGGAGGGGTGGTGGATTTAAATAGAGGAAAGAGGGGGGATCAAAAAGGAATAAAAAATTACTTGGAAGCCCCTAGAATTATAGATTTCTAGAGAGGATGGATAAGATAGAAAGGATTCTAGAATTAGAGAATTGTATAATACATTAGGAGGATAAACAAGATTAATAAATTATTAAATGAGGTGACTATATAGGTGATTAGGGACTAGGGATATAGGAGAGCCTAGGAATAGACTAGGGTAGGTGGGATTATAATTTTAAATTCTAATACAATGGTTAAGTGGGATTAGTTAGTGGATAATGGGTAATCAGCTAAATTAATTAATTTATGGGGTAGGAATAAGGTTAGCTTATGAAGAATGAATAAGGGGGATAATATAAAAATGACTAGAAGGGGTGATATTATGATGGAATTAGAAGAGATAAATGAGATTAGATGAGATAGTTGAAATTAGTGTCGACTAATAGTAATATTAGTGATGATAAATGAAGTGAGAAAATTTAGATATATATAATATTCAATTATATAAAGTTGAAATGATATGTGGGTTTATGGTACTTGATATTGGTGTGGTATTACTTGGTGGCACAAATTCTTAAGGTCTTTTAGAGAGTAGAGTTAGAAATCCTTAAAATATACATTAGAGGAGATTCATTAAATCTACTTCTAAATTAATATCTAAATTAATTTTTTCTCATTTATTCTAAATAACTATGATAACAAACAATTCTCTAACTTTTAAATTAAATTACCTCATTTTCATGACAAAAATAGTGGTGAATAATTATAAATTTTATGATGGAATGTACATTATATGCTTATGGTTTCCTCCCACTACACTATCAAAACTCAAGGGTGAGCGAGGCCCATATCACTATATATAGGGGTGAATTTGGAGGGGGAGATAGACAAAAGGGGCATGGGGCAGTGCTATTTGATTTCCTCAAACTCTCTACTCCTCCCTATTTTCCTAGTTAGGGGACTAAGACTTCTAACGACTATTAGATAATCAAGCCAAAGGGAACTATAACTCTCTCTATATATGGATATACACACACATTCATATATATGTGTGGGTGTGTGTGTGTGTGTGTGTGTGTGTGTGTGTGTGTGTGTGTGTGTGTGTGTGTGTGTGTGTGTGTGTGTGTGTGTGTGTGTGTGTGTGTGTGTGTGTGTGTGTGTGTGTGTGTGTGTGTGTGTGTGTGTGACTAAAACTCTCTACTCAATCTCATTTATTTATTTTAATAACTGAAAATTTTAAGTGTTACATATTATCTTAACCCTGGACTTGTCTACTTGGATAGCTAAAAAATTTAAGTGTATATATTACCTTAGCCCCATTTTCTTACTAAGATAGTTGTAAAGTTTAAGTGTTATATGTTACCTTATAAAACGAAAGGAAGAAGAAATAGTGATTTAATAAAAAAAGGTAGTAAAATAAATGAAAATATTAAAAAATATAAGCTCCATTATATAATTTTTATTTCTTACTCATCAAAAAATCATAAAAACATATGAATTAGATAAAATAAATACCACCAATCATGATAGGTCATAAGAAATTTTCTTTCAATTTGTTTTGGTTTATTAGATTGAGAATTTGTTTGAATTTTTTAAAGGTAAACATGGTCTAACATTACCAATCCAAATATTATATTTACTAATGTACATATTTAATGTTACATCACAACCCCTTAGACTCATTTCACTTGCATTGATTTTGAAAACAATAGTTAAAATCATGAAAATATAGCTACTTTTGTATGTCCTTAGAATTTGAAATTCATAGGAATATTAAAGATCATAAATATGAGAATCCTACTTTATTTGATCTTTCTTATTGGGTACTAGAGCTCAAAATAGATTATCTATGTTAGACTTAATTTTTTTATACATAAATAATTATTAATATGAATGTGGACTCTAATTTATGATATTTGTCTTTGTAATGTATAATATAAGAGTGTGAAAAAGGAGTAAGTGGATTATGTTTTCATCTAATGCAATTGGCCTTGGTAATACAAAATTATGGTCTATAGAGGTGGTTTAAATATTTTTGGTTTAAAGGTAAATACTACATCAATATTTATAGTTTAAAGGTAAATATTACATATACAATGAAACTAAAATTAGGGTACAAGATAGATATAAGATTATATAGTATATAATTACAATATTCAAATCTGCCCTAATACCTAAATATTTGACTAGAAGTATAATAATTTGATTGAAAAAGTGAAAATAATGAAAAGAGAAATAAATAAGATTGAAATGAACATCCCTTGTAATACAGTACCATCTAGGTTCACAAACAAATCTTACAACCAACAAAAACACTTAAGAGTAGAAATAAGTAGTTTATATTTTTTGTGTAACATCTTTATTTGCATGCAAGTCTTTGGATTTTATTTCCATACACTTTGTGTATTCATGGATAAACTTTCACCTAACCTAGTTGGTGTGCACTTTTTATAATGTTGAATGGAAAATTAATTTATCTTTGTACAACTTACAAAGTTTTATATAAGTTCTAATTGGAAGTCTATGTGAATTTTTCATAGCAAGTAAGAAGTTTTTCGAGACAATTTTTGAAGGCTGTCATAAATTAAGAAGGGAGAGTTTCAGTACACAAATATTTGAATAGAAATGTTTTTCACAACCTTACACATTACCTTATATGTGAAAACTTGGTATGAAAAAGTGATGACTCAAAATTTTGAAATGAAGGTCCACACTTTAGTTATTATGCACAAGGGTTTTTATGAGTTGTTCAAATATGAGATAATTTATACATAATACAAATCAAAATACTTATGAAAATATAATACACACGTGATATTTTAATGTGTGTAAAAAAATAACTGGAAGATGGTCAGCCTACAAAGTGACATATCATCAAGGACACACTTCATCCATATCAACATTATGTGTAGGAATCAAGTGTCAGAGTTAGTTGGAAGAATAATGGTTCTAAAAAATTGTAGAGTGTAACTAAATGGAATTTTAAACTTCACATGGTGATGACAGTTATTTAAAAATTGGAATAAAGGATTGATTCAAATTCCTAATATTTTTTTAGTTACATGCCTATATGAAGGGTGATTATATTTGTTCAAAGTGTTGGTAGTTCAAGGAAGAGAGCTTATTTATAACTTGGTTATTGGATAATTTTTTAGATAAGGCAAACTTAAAGAAAACTATAAAAATAAAATGAGAAGGATAAAAAAAGAAGCTAAAGAGTGAGGTCTACAAACAAGGTGCCAAACTAGAGAGAAACAAGATTGGTTCAAGCATGTATTTGTGTAAGTAATAAGTTTGAGAGTAATATAGGTTGTAAAACATATCCATGATAGTATTTTATAAATACAAGTAGTGTATAAATTTTTTAATAAAAATATAGGCATGTGTGCAAGTTACAATTCCTTATTTGATTCAATAAAATCATCATTATTTAATTTTATTTCAATGCATAGGGTTGCATTTCAGTATATTGTTTTGTGAATTTTTGGTCTATGTGGTCTAAGGCCATCCTTAATTGGACCCCCTTATTATGATTTCATAAATTCTTTCCAAAGTGAAGTTATCCTTGCAGGTGAGAGCATGACATTCTGGTATATTCATATCTATTTTCAATATTTGCAAGTGTGGATAGAAAGAAGTGAAGTAATATCCCAACCATGAGTGTGTTGGGTAGAAGGTGTAGCATTTGTTCTTTAATTAAAGGAAATAAATGGTACATATAAGAGGTTTTTTTTTTTTTTTAAAGTTCAAAGAATACCAAAAGCACCAATAATTTCAAACTTGGATGAGTTAATGAGAGGAATGCACCCCTATCTAGAGGCTATAGAGACTGCATGATGTAGAGAAGTTATAATGGATGATGAAAGTGACAATGAAGCTACAAAATAAATATCTAAAATTTAGAGATAAGAACTTATAAATAAATGAAATCACTAAAACACCTACTTTTATATTTTGATGTGAGATTACATTTACAAGTAAATTGATTCTAGTTATTAATTACTTTAATTTTATTTTTATTTTTATCTATATAAATTTAACTGAAACAATCCCATTTACTATTTTGGTGTGGATTCACAAGTCAATTTGGTTCTATTATCAATCACTTTATTTTTATGACTTTGAATGTATGGGAAAATTGGGACACCACTATTTAATAGGATGTTTAATTAGTTAAAGCTTAAATAATTTGTATATTTATTTTTTTATTAGGGTAGAAATTCATGTTAAGTGGTAAATTCAAGTGATTTCAAAGGTTACAATCACACACAGGGTCTACGGGCCATTCACTCAATGGACATGTATATGTCACAGTCACACACAAGGGCCAAGGGCCAAAAATAATAGACAAACAAATTCTAATCTACTATGTATAAGTAACAACATCAATGAAGCATAGAATAAAAATAATAATTTACACCATGTATTATTTAATGTAATAGTATCTTATAAAATAGCATATCTATGTACACAATGTAGGATAAAGATGTTATCAAGACAACTATAAATATTATATATCTCAACACACTATATAGATTATAAGTGGTAACACACGTAAATATTATAACCTTTGGATAAGATACCCCTAGCATAGGCATGGTCATTGGATAGTGGAAAGTCCAACATCTAAGTCCATGTAAAATTTATATATCTTGCATATCACTTGTAAATATTAATGAAATACATGTGTGATAGAAAAAAATTATGTTATCTACCAATCATGAGATAAATAACATATGGCAATGATGTAAATTATATGTCTAATCATGCTCAGAACCTAATTTTGGATTTATAGAATAATTTGAATGTTTTTTTATTTTTCAAATATTTGAATGTTTTGGTATTATTATGAGTTTTCAAACAATAAAAATAGAGACTAGGGGATAAAACATGGGTTCAAAATTATAAGAAAGGAAATAAAACTCAATAATCCACAATATATGTCGAGAGAAAGTATGCACTAAATATGAAGGAATGGCCATGTATGAGAAATATGCCCCTAATACATATGTGAATTGTATTTGAAATTCATGTAGAAGATAAAATAGGGATGCAGAGGAATGATTGTACATCCTCATCTCATCAAAAGTATACTTGTCAAGGTAATGTAATGTGCATGTATGAGCAATATAGTACACAAAAAAAATATTTTTTAATGAATAATAGTGTTATGAAAATAAAAAATAAATATAATATCAATAAATTGGATGTATTAAGGCTCTATTTTCTTAAGTTTTTATTTAACTATGTAAAAATATACAAGATTAAATCATCATTTTTAGGACAATAGATACAATTGATCTTAGCTTTTTCTGGTCAATATTGTCTATGATGGAAAATATAGTATGCTCTATTTAGAATGTGGAAAAAACATTATAAATGGAAAAGGATTATATTATTAGATTAATATTTTAGATTATTAATATTATAAAAAAATAAGCGCCAAGAAGCCAAAAAGTCACATAGACCCAAGGTCTAGAAGATTGATCATATCGATCAAATGTAGAAAAAGTAGAAGAAACAAAATCAAATATCTATGTACACTAAAGGATGTTTCTACCATCAAAGGACATCATTGATGGAATGCCCACATGTATGTTCTTTGTCATCAAAATAATCATACCATTATTAAATATTATTGAAATCATAATCATCATTGTAGTACATAGCTAGATTTTTATGTTTTTATTGAAAGTGTGATATGCCACTATGATCATATTTTGCATATGTATATGAAAACCAAATGCACCATATATTTTAATTATCTTAATCATTTTTTTCTCTTGATTATGTTCAACATTGTCAAGATCTTGCATCTCATTATGAACTAGAGGAGAATTAGGTATCACTACTTGAATCCTAGGAAGGGAAGTAGTTTCTACTTTGACTTAATGAATTAAAGATGTATCCATATATATATTTTAGTATTTTCATTATATTTTTATTCTATGCATGAAGTAGATAAAGTGTATGATTCATTAGAAACCACATTTGTGCCATTTGTATTTTTATGAACATATTACTTTTGCACTTCCTTCATGAGTAACCTTTTCATAAAGGTGATTTCTTGCTTGTCTTGAGTTTATTTTTTAAAAACTTATATTTTTGTTGATGCTCTTTGAGTAACTTCTCCTTTTCAATTTCTTCCTTTTGTAATTGTTATTTTTCTAACCTTGTTTTTTCATTTTATTACTTTTATAGACTTTCTTTCTCTAAATTTTCCTTTTGAAGCTTTTCTTGCTCTAAATTTACCTTTGGAAACCTTTATTTCTCTAATTTTACCTTTTGAAGCCTTTATTTATCTAATTTTTCCTTTTGAAGCATTTTTTGCTCTGCGTTTTTTGTTTTTTCTATTTGCAATTGTTCCTTAGGAAATACACTCATAGTGTGAGTATATTTCTCAATTGATTTATCTATTATAGGATCATCACTATCAATGATACTTTATATTTTGCTCTTGAAAGCTCACAATTGTCTATATGATGCCCATCCATTTTATGATATGCATAATATTATTTTGATCTCCTTGATGGATGAATAGGAGTTAATGTGATCAACTTGTTTTGAAAAATTTCTCTTAAAATATCAATTGAACTATTATTAGCCTATTGTACACTTTTTGAATCAATATTTGTATATTTATATATCTTTTGAACCAAAACCAAGATGATATATTTTGAGGCACAAAATATATGAATAGATATGTAGATATATAATTAACACTAGAATTCTATGGATTATTTGTATATGCAATATTATTTTTAAGTGATGTGATGTTTAAATTAAAATATTGATTTTGATTTTGTATTTCTTCTATGGATGCTCTCATAGTGATTATTTAATCTTGAATGGATTCACAAGTGCAGACTTTAGGTACTTTTGATTGAATATGAATACAAACACCATTAAGAGGGTATGTGGGATGTGGATGGGGATGAGGAGTATATGATATAATATAAATAATTATTCATCCCCTTCGTGTTGTGACAAGAATACATGCACTTTTCTCATTATAATATGAAATTAAAAGGTCTTAAGATTGTTCACTAGTTGTTTAATCCTTACTATATTTGATTTGTTTTATGACATGATTGTTAAAAATGTTCCTTATTAGAGGAAGACAACATGTAATGAAAAATAAAAAACCTTGAAGAAAAAAATAAACAATGTTTATCCATTATATCCATATATTCCTTGCAAATTGAGAAACAAACAATAGAAGACTGAAATTTAGGTCCTAGAAAAAGGAAAAAAAATGTGTATGGAGATTAGTAAATTCCCTTGAATTCCAAGGTAAAAATAAAGTGATTTAGTGTTAGATATAAAATTTAAAGTCAAAATACAGTGATTACAGTGTTAGTAATGATTCCAAGGTTGAAATAAAAATTCTTTTAGTGTCATATATTGAATCGAAGGTCAAAACTAAGTTATTTTAGTGTTAAATATTTAGGAATTTACCTAAAACTTAAGATGAAAACTTTAACTAATTCTCAAATAAAATGTACAGGTTATCCAATATGTTTTATTATAATTTGGAATTAATTGGCATATTGACTTCAATTAAGATAAAATAAATTTAAGGGTAGTAAATTTTATAAATGACTTGTAACTAGTAAAATGAAATTAAAATACTGAAATAGACAAACTTAAATGACCAAAAGAATCTAAATTTAAAAAACATAAAGAATAAAAGAATAATTAGTTGATTTATACTTGTGTAATGATAATGTGTGACTAAAAGATGTCTGAAAATGATCAACTAAGACCTAACTATGTGCATTCAACTAAAATAGTAACTATCATTATTTTGGGCCAAAATTGACTAAAAATAATTAGGTTAGACTATCACTCTTGACCCTTGTTGGTCAATTTTGACCCTTATGGGAAAAAAATAAGTTTATGGTACAATAGATTTCTTAAATTTGAAATATAAATGTATGTATAATTTTGACCTTCTTGTGTGCAAATGACCTATAAATGACCACTTCAATGTTGAAACCCTATTAGGGATTATGATAGTTAAAAACTACAAAAAGAGAGGGGGAGTGTACTATGTTGAGCTGATTCTAATCACCTCTATGATTATTTAAAATTGCATACGTATCCAAAGTAATTTGAATATGGAATCAATCCCACATAGTTCTCCCACCTAGAGTGCTTAGTGCAATATTGCTCCTTTGTTACATGTATGCATCTAGAGAAGGCTTGAATATTTGATAATGCTTTTCTCGATTAAGATAGAATAGACTTTTGACTTGTATAAGGTTTGATTTAAGTCAATATAATTTAATTTGGAAATAATAGAGAATTTTTTATTAGTGTGTAATAATATAAATGTGCCCAAATATTAAAAATTCCAAGTTTCCAAGTAGTAGAATAAGTGGCTTAGATGTGAATTTATAGAAATCCAAAATGGATAAAACCTCATATTGTATATTCTAAAAATATAGCCTATAAGGGATTATTTAAATTTGAATAAGATTAATTTCTAGTAAAGGTGCAAGATTAACCCTTAAAGGTCAGGATCAACTATCGATCTTAACTCATGCAAGTTGATTTTACCCTAGAGAAAGTGACACTTGATATTATAAACTTTAAATGTTCATACATATTCTTAGATGGGTTTTACAAGAAATTATAATATTTATGTAAGTATAAAACAACAAATTAGAAGGGATGGGCCTGTACAAGTACTTAAGATAGAGTGAAATGGTGAATTATGACCAATTTAAGCATTCAAGTCAATTAAGGTAAATGTGGGCCAAAACTAAAATATCATGTATTCATGACAAAATTTGAGCATGTATAATAAATATATTACTTATATATATCAAGATCATCATATTTACATTCCTATCTCCTAAAAATTAACTTAATGTTAGAAAGTTTTTGTTGATGAAATGATCTTGAGAGTAACATTATTTACCCTCACCAAACAACTTATATTTTTAAAATTCAAATCACTCATATGGGTCAGCCCATTTGCCTAGCATGTAGATGGCATGAGAAATTACCTAAATAGATTCATTTAAGTACAAATTAAATCCATACTTTTTACTTAATTATAACTTATATATCAAGAATCTATACACTACTACACATAGAAAATTTGCCCTATTCTTCCCAAATTATAAATTAATCACTAGGATAAATCATCACCAAGTCTATGTTTAATGTTCTTTTTGTTTTACTAATGAAACTATATAAACATAAAACTATTAAAAATTGATTTAGATATATAGAATATATAGATTCTAAAAGTAAAATATAAAATTTTAAATGAGCTATAAATTATTAAACCCTAAATTGATATGTACAAGATAAGATAGGGTGAATAATATAGAAATGATTAAGCAAAAGGGTGATAGATAGGACTATAGTAGGCTGATTAATTTGTAAATTCAAATAAACAATAACTTGAATTAAATGTTGAGATACACTAAAAATAGAAAACATAGTGATTTATTGATATTGTAACAAATTATAAATAAGAGTACTTAGCCAATTTACCATGTGCATGATTATAGATCAAAATCTTGGAAAAATCATCAGGTTCCAGAATTTTTTATTTTGTAGCATCAAATGCTTGAATCAGATCTAAATTGTTCCATTTATGTACCTATCTAACTTGTATTTAGGTATCTAGCATAAAATATTGACTAGATATAGATGTGACCACTTGGATCCTTCTCATTTTTCCACTACCTTTCTTTTGATGTGGTCAAATCTCATGCATAGGATATCACTCTTTGTCAAATTATCAAACCCTAATTATTCATTCTAGGAGTGAATATCAAAAAATGGGTTAGTGGGATCATAGTTTTGACATAAATCCAAATACCCCTCTATCAATGGGTGTTGCCTAAATACCCACTCTCCAAAGAGGACCTCATAATGATGTAGTTTTCCCCTAATATGTTGGATTATGTGTGCACAAGGCTGAAATATGTGGAAAATAAGTAGATACTATGACTTATCGTATAACTTGGAAACTAGGACTCATGGTTTTCTCATTCAATACTTAAGACCTATAGATAGAGTGATCATATGATTGATATTGAAATAAGAAATAATAGGTCATCTTTGATCATTTGAATACTAAATTGAATGCTCCTTTTATAGATCTATATGTGAGAGGTATGAATTTACTAGGTGAGTTATGAATGAGGATTGATCTTGCATATATACCAATATTTTGGTAAAATATATCACATTGAAGCACTTAAGTCGAACATAAGGAGATGTTACATTTGTAAATTGGATGACTTTTAGGCACTGGACACTGAGTTAGAAATAAGACACATGCATTGACACAAGAGTTTGGGTGAGATTCAAGTGTCCAAAGAGTTATAAAATATGTATATGTCATGTTTTCCCCTAAAAAACACACATCCCAATTTTAAAAATTCAAATAGGGACCCATTTTTTTCTAAAAATCTTTATTCAAGGTCCTAGTAACCTTATAAATCCATGAGATCAATTTTGACATGAATAAGTCTAAGTTTTTTCTCAAATTCCAAAGTTATATAATCCCAAAAGAAAGAGACTCCAATATTGGGCATTATTCATGATTTATTTATAACCTTAGGTTTTTGTATCTTCTCCAAAAATTTAACATATGATTTTTATTGGCTAATAGAGATAATGTATTGTGTTCTAGTTTATCTTGATATTTTTGTGTGTATACAAGGCCATTTTTAGGGTTTATGATTATCCAAACTTATGCCTTACTTTCCTTATAATATCTAGGAATTGATATAAATACAAGTGGCATCATTACATTAATCAGAGATCATCACAATTAAATAAAAGTTTCATACCTTTAGAGTAGTAAGGTCATCACAAGCAGTACACATGGAAAGACCACATTCATCTGGGACCAATTTAGTTTCATAAAAAATCATAAACCTTCCAAGTTACCTAAACTTTGATATTACACCACATGGCATAATCTCATGAACCTATAACCTATAAGGTCAAATTTGATCCTAAGTATTCAAAGATCCTAAATCCCTAAGATCAAGATAGGTGGCATAATTTCACTCACCTAGAGTACTTTGATGAAGGTACAAAGTAAACATATTTATAGTTCCAAGTATTTAAGTTCCTAAGATCATGTCATGTGTCTAAATACTATCCCCCTGAATCCCATCCAAAATATGTACATAGTCTGAAGGTCCAAAATAGCTCTAGAGCCCTGAGGTCACTCCACATGGCTCAATGTCATTAACAAGTAACTCGTAGAACATATAAAGAGATATTATAATCCTAAACACCCTAGAAAAATGACATGAATATAATTGTAACAATCAAAGATATGCATGGCTAGAATTAAGGGTTTGATAATTAAGCAAAGTCTACTAAATGAGAAATTAACACATCTCAAAATGGTGACTAGACATGTAAAGTTAATGAAGATCTACCATATGGTATGAGATAACTTGCCAAAGTTGAATGGAAAATTTAAATCAAAATGGTAATAAAATAAAAATACATTATTAATATTTATTTTTTAATAACTATGCATTCAAGACTTAGACTTTGTAAATATATGCAAAATATAAAGAACATCAAGTCACGTCACCATTAATCTACAAGTTGAATATTACAATTCTAAGCTCTGAAGAAGCTAAAAGACATAGTTTTATCATTAAATTTGTAAGAACATTAAGTAAATTTTTAAGTGAAATACACACCATCAAATTAAAAAAATGTATTCTCTAAAATTCGTACACAGATAGGCCCCCTCTTCATACTCTATTTTTTGTAGCACTGAGTATACAAACACTGTGTTTGATAAGGGTTCCCTAGATTTTGAGTTTCCTTATTATTTGGATATCGAGAATAAATTGGAGGGCATAACACCATATCCCTCATAGGATCATATATCTTATAAGTATTAATAATACATCAATGACTTACTACCAATTAAAAACATGGGACTACATAATGTAGCCATAAAAGCTAAGGTAGTACCCTATATTGACTTGCTTTATGATTTATTTTTTAATAAAACTTGAACTAGAGATTTATTTCATATTATAACATGAAAAAATATAGTTTTATATGTTTCAAGGTGAGTGTTTGAGAGGTATTTTAAGATTCCATGTCCCAACATCGCTTATAAGCAGGTTTTGGCCAATGTATGGATAGAACAAAATAATGTAAAGGGAAAATTGAAATAATGGTTAGTAAAAGGGGATAATTTAAATCCCAATGGAGGTATTTTATATAATATCATAATTAATTTTATACTAAGCATAAGGATAGTAATGGTACTCATAAATAGTTTAAAAGGTTTCCCTAGTATCAATTACATGTAGGTAGAATGGGTACTTTTATTAGATATTCTCTTGACTTCAGATAAAACTATGGCACTGGGTGAAATTATAAGTGTCAAATTGAAGGGATAAGTGTTTAGACTAGAATAAAGGATAGCTAATGTAAATTTTTATATTATGTCTTACTTGTTGGATCCAGTCATTTGGTTGGTCCACAAAGTTCATGGGGTACTATGGAGCCATCTACTGAGTATCTAAATAATATAATTTATGATGATTATTCTTTTTTGTATGTTTATATATTTAGGAATGAAATAACTAGAATTTATGAGGATGTTTATCCTCATGTCCACTAGGAAATTTATGGAATGCATATGCCCAAGTTATCTAAAATTTTGAGAAGGAGCATCTCCAAAATGGGATATTATCATTACTATCCATATTGTACCATTATTATAATTGAAGGGACCAAAACACCTCATTTGTATTTACCATGACACATCCCAAATATGATGGTAAAATAAGAGATTGCACATCAATTGTATAAAAATGTATATGAGGAGCTTAGTATTAATCACTAGGATTATTACCATAAGAATCCATTAAGCATTATATATATATATTCAATTTACAGTAAGGGCACACTTTAATCAAGTAGGAAAATTCAAGGTTCATTATAATTTAAAGGTGGCCAAATACAAAGAATGGGACCCCAGGGAAAGAGTTATAAATTATATTAAGTTACTCAAGGATAGAAAGGGGTTACCATTAGGTATGATCACTAGGAATCTAAGCATGGTCCCATCTTTTTGAATCCTTCATATGATTTTGAAGTCTGGACTTATATGAGGGATAATAATATGTCAATAATCATTGATAAAGTAATCTGATATGACCCTAAAATCACTAAATAATAGCCAAATAAATGAAAAAAAAGTATAAAGATCCTGAAGTCATCAATGGCCTTAGAAACAATCCCAAAACTCAGCCAAACACGATCAATCTCTCTCCCATGCAAGAAGAGACTAATTTATCAGAGGGAAAACCTGGCAGTCAAAGAGAAGAGAATCCTATATTAGGAAGGATATTCTCAAATGCCTTATTGGTATTTGGTTGGTATCCACTCATCCATTTAATACCATCTTGGGCATAATAACCATAGTAGTGAGGAATTTACTTCTTACAGATGGATAAATAAGGACATTTTCTTGGGCACCTTTCCGTTTACTTTCTACAGTCACAAAAGTAAAACTCCATAAGTTTATACAGAGTTATTTTTCATCTCTTCTATCTACTCATCCTTCCTCTCAAGTACCTTTAGTGTGTTTATCTTCACAAAATACCACAAATGAGGGGGAATCTCCTCAAACATTCCCTAATATATTGGTTTCCTCTCTATTCACTCTTGCCTCCACTACTATTGTTCTACTTCCCATCCCTTCACCATCACCTATGATATTAATTTATATTAATATAACCCTTTTTTTAGTTTCATTTTACGCTTTATCTCATATTCCCACCACAATCACTCACCAAGGTAAAACCCAAATTCTTGCATCCTCTTTCAAAAATAAACAAATGGAAGAAATACTATCATCAGGTATATTTACCCCAAGAGGAACCCTTGATCAAGAAGAAGAGGAAGAGCATGGAGATATAATTTCATTAGTAGATTATTACATGTATATGAAGAAGAAATAAATTGAAAATATATGAAGGGACTATATAAAGAATGACATTAAGCAAGAGCACAAAATGAAATAGAGGAAAATTTATATCTATAAAAGGCAAAATCAATAAGCTTGGGAAGTCATAAAGAAGAGGAAACTCCAACTAGAGCACTTGAATAACAAATCATTAATAAGGAAGATAGGAAAAACATTAATAATATAGTTTCTTATCTTTCTTATTCCATTATAGTTGAAAATGCTTGAGTTTTTAATTTCCTAGTTATAGGTCCTAGGCCACAAACTTCAATATCTATTGATTTTTCCATTCTTTCCACTCTAACCCAAATAATGGCTCCCAAAAAGAGGGTTTATTTTGAGAAATTAGTGTTAGTTTCCATTTTTAATCCCTAAGGGCCACCTATCCCTTTAAAATCCTTAGCTCAATTAGAACTACCATTACCACAATCTACACCCACACAATCTGCAACAATGATTAATTTGAAAACCCTAGGCTAGACAAAGTATGTGGAATAAATCACACCTTAGAGGGAAATATTAAGATGGAAAAGAGTTATTTTTTCACCCCTTTAATTTCCCATCTAAATAAGTGCTTTTATTCCACTTACAATGATTACTCCACCTCCAATGATTACTCCACATTCTACCTCTATAGACCACAACCAACTTGAAGAACAAGGGGAACTCATTATGCCCCAATGGGTTAAAGAGTTACAAGGTTAGAGAGATAATAGGAAAAAAATTGGTCCTCATAAAGTTACCCATAATCTCCACCCATTTTGACAAGTAAAGTAGTACAATTCAGAGGGTGAGAAAGATGAAAGGGGTAAACACTAACACATGAAAGTAAATAATGTTAGAACAAAGAGAAAACTTGTTCCCCTTGGCCAAGAAGCCAAAAAGGAATTGAATTAACCCCATAAAATATGCATTATATTTTTTTTCCTTTCATGGATTCAACTGGGGAGGCCATGAAAGAAATGTATAAGATCTAAGAGAAAGCACAACAAAGTCTTCTACATATACAAATCATTCATGCTCCCCATGAAATTGTGAGTAATATCCAAAGTGCATAGACAAAGTTATACATAATTTTAAATATAATTTGAATATCTATAAATGAGTCATGACCTAAATGGGTAAGAATAATAATATTTTGGAACTAATTGAAATAATTTGAAAAGAGACACAACTTCTTAGTTTAATGTGTGAGGAACAATGACTATAATTCTAAAGTTAATGTCTACCTAAGATTTTGCATGGACTTTGAATTATGTAATTTCAAAAATGGATCATGCCTTCAATTAGCATACACAGATGGAATCCCTAATATCTCAATTTATAAGACAAGAAATGAAGGCCATAGAGATCTTACAAGATATGAATGTCACAAATGTGATAACCTCTATTGGGTAATTGATAATTAGGCCTAATTTCAAATAAATTTTTATGGTAGTTGAAGATAGCTTTAAGAAGTAATTTGAAGGTAATTTTTTGTAACATTAATGAATAAATTCCATAATTAATCATTTTTGTGAAAGATAGAGTAACTAAGGCAAAATATCTCATAACAGAGTTCAAGGCGTCGAAGATTGAGCATTTAAGGTTGATGAGTGAAGATATCAAAATATTTAAGCCTTTTATACTTAATTTTGACATTATCAATAAATAAGTTGAATATATTTATGCATTTTTTGATAATGTCAAGGCTATAGAGGAGATCCTAGGTCAACATCAATACAAGGGATAATTCACACACTTATTACCATGTCAACCCAAGGCCGTCAATTATCTATATATGTATTAATGAATGCTCTAATGGGACCATTTTTTATTCCTCAAAGGAATAAGATGACTAATACAATTACTTTATTTCAAACATTTATCATGTAAATTTTCCCTTTCCTAGTGGTGCCACATCAACACCACCTTATATATACACACACACACGCACACACACACACACACGCATGCACACACACACACACACACACACACACACACACACACACACACACACACACACACACACACACACACACACACACACACACACACACACACACACACACACACACACACACACACACACACACACACACACACACACACACACACATTTATTTTCATGTTTTAATTTAAGTTGGAATTGGTGGTCCATAATTTGTTGGCGCGCATGCACGGGCACGCACGCACGCGCGCGCGCACACACACACACACACACACACACACACACACACACACACACACACACACACACACACACACACACACACACACACACACACACACACACACACACACACACACACACACACACACACACACACACACACACACACACACATTTATTTTCATGTTTTAATTTAAGTTGGAATTGGTGGTCCATAATTTGTTGGAAAATATGTATTATATTTTATCTTTGAATCTTATTTGTATATAAAATTTTCTAATTGCATGCTATGCATGAGTTTCTGACACATAGTTCTATAATTGGAAATGTAAATTTAGACTTTACATAGAGGATAAGGCAACCCTTCCCAATTTATAAATACGTGTATCCTCTTAATTCAAAAGGGAACAGAATTTTGGCTATTAAGATCAATAAGAAATTTTGAGTATTGTTCTTCAAATGATCTTGATGTGAAAGTCTTATTCTCTTGAAAATTTATGAGTCATTAAAGAATTTTCATCAATTTAGTATCTTATTATTTTGGTTTTTCATGAATATTCTTTTGATACATTTATTTATTATGTAGTAGCTAATTTGAATGCTTTTGTGTAATAATCACAATCTCCCTTTATATGTGTGTAATTAGAATCTCAAAAATATAACAACCTTTGATTATGTGCACTAAATTTCATTGTATTCTTGTTTCCTTGGAATCTTAATTTTGTTTGACTATCTATGTGCTAATAGTAACTTGCAACAAGCATTGGTTCTTGACTATTTATCCAATCTCTAGTTCAAGATCTAGATTAGAAGGGTTTCATCTTTGTTTGATTCATAAACCTTCTTTCTTACCCTACCCTTATTTATTTTTGACTTTTTTAATCCCACCCACATTAGGTTAGAATAATCACAAATCCACTCATCTCAAGTACATCTAGACTCACATCATATTCAAAGAATCTAAGGTAATCAATTACTCTACTCAACACTATTCCATCACCAGGTTGTTTACAAAACCCAATACCATAAAAATCATGCCTTGGAGTGAATCTTTAATCATTGATCATAAAATTTTAGAGGCTACCTCATAATTTTTCTTGGTGTGCATAAAACTCACATCAAAAATAATTTATTTGTCACTATAAGGAGGGCCTCTCATTTCTTGGAAAATATCATTTGAGTTGTACTAGATATACCCAAAATATTAACAAGGTCCACCTTAGATACTAACTTGATATACCCACCTTTAAAAATACATAGAAAATTTAGATCAAATAAAGGTGTTTAAAGAGGATCCTAGGACCAATCATATTCCCCTAATAGATGACCTTATATTCCTCTATGTAAAATGGACCTAGCTTATTTAGACAATTTTGCTATCATTGTCCCTAGAGATGTTAATGATCTACCTAGAAACCCTAAAACTTATCTTCCTTCCTTCTCTCCCTCAAGAGGTAGTAATATTGAAGAGCACATAAAGGCTTAAAAAAATTCCCTAGGGATGTTAAATTTAGTCCATGAAGATGTAGCATGTAGGTTTTCCCTTTTACTTTGTAGGATGCTTCTTATGACTAGTTCCTGAATCTCTTAGAAGATTTGATCACCTCTTTAAACCAATGTTAAAGTACATTTTTGGCATAATTTTGACAAGTCACTAGCTCAAGTGTCATATGAAAACACTTTGTGAGTATGAGGAGGGAACCCAATGAGCAAATTAGAGATTTCAATGTAAGATTGCAAAATATGTATATCCAAGTTGACACTACCTATAACCTAATGATGCAATGACCCTTTAAATGTTAAAAATAATTTAGATTCTATGATTGTTTTATTTCTATGCATAGTACCAGATATTACCATGCTACCTTTGGCTTACGCTAAAGCCATTAATATTTCCAAGAAATTAAATCCTCAATTGCAAACACCCAATATCGGTCCTAATTTCTAGCCCTCAACCTGATTTTGAATGCTAATTGCCTAATTACCTTTATCCCATGATACACCCAACCACCATCTTAACTTCCTAAAAAATCTCATGTATGTATCTAAATATCAAAATTAGAGTTAGTCTTTGATACCAATCAACACTATTAATTCACAAGGTATCAATTTTGACTCCACAAAAGTAGAGTTGAATGTTATCTAGTAGATGCTACAAAAATTAAGATTTTTTTTTTTAGCATGGAGAAAAAGATGGGAAACACCATGGGGTAGAATAAAAATCAAAATGTTCTTTATCAAAGATATAACATACCTTTCAATAGATCCATAAATAATGTAGAGAATTAGCCACCCAAAAATATTCCTAATATGAACATCATGGAAGCAACACTACCCAATTGGGGTTGAGTCCATAATACAACACAAAATGGTAAGTTAGACTACATAGAGTTTTTCATTAACTTTTATATATTTTATAAATAAATTTATAGATAGGAAGGATTTGCAAACCAACCATAACTATATTCCTCTACTACTCTAGGTCCTCCTAGCACATCAATGGTATTTGCTACATATGACTTTCCATTCCTCATGGAGGATTAGATTGAGCCAAAGGTAAATATAGATGATGTCCATGATTTTTAAAAATTCCATAAGAACAATTATAATCTAAGGAAAAAACATCGTAATAACACTTGAACACCTCCAAACAATAGTGCCACGAATCTTCTAGATCTAAAGGCCAAAAATAATCCACCCCCTATAAAAAGGAATCATCGGTTATAAAATACGGAGCCTTAGGGAAAAGGAGGATACAACATTATCGAAGACACAAATAATATCAAATCTAATATTATTTTTCATAAGCTACCTCAGATCATTGAACAAATAGATTTGTTGCTCAAATCCTTGACTAGAAGACCTTCCACTAAAAAATTGAAAGTTACACATGCAAACATGGTCATTTATAAGGACAAACCTAAAGTAATAAATTTTTTACTAACCATAAAAATATTTATAAATAATTTGCATAATTGGTTAGTTGACTCAGGTGTCTCAACTCATGTAATTCCCACAGTTGTATGCAAAAGGTTGAGTTTGACCCTAAACAAATCTAAAAGGGTGGTCCTATAACTAGATAAGTCTTATGTCCCATGTGCTAGGGAGTTGAAAAATGTACACATCTAGATTACCTTGGAACCACATGTACAAAAGTATATAGATATCCTAATCATTGACATTCTACATGCCCATGGCTTGCAGATGAGCCATGATTGGTCTAAAAAACTGAATGGATACATAGCAATAGATTTCTCGTACATGTGGTTTCCATGGAAAGGAATGGCCAACTATATTTGATTAGACTAAGAACCAAAGATGAAACACCTGATCATAAAGCATAATGCCAAGAATAAATTTTTTGACTTTATATCCTCACATGTAGGTGTATACACATTCACCAAAAAACATGAAACTCGTGAACAAGAATTTAAATGTCCTTCTCAAATATGGACTCTCCATTTCAATAGAGCTAGATAAAATCAAGGTTCAAGTATTGGTATAACTTTTATCAACCTAGATGAGAATTAATATCTAGCTACATATAGGTTATAATTCCCTTACACCAATAATCAAGCTGAATATGAAGCTATGATCCTTGATCTATAGTTTGCACTAAAACATAATGTCAAGAAAGTACAAATATTTAGTGATTTAAATCTAGTTGTTAACTAGATTAAAAATAAATACCCATGTTGAGGCATTTGGAAAATTTTTAAACCTATAAAAAATTGAGAGTGATAAAGTCTTAATTTAAAAATAATTGAAAGCCATTGAAATGATTAAAAGGAATTTCATGTGGATTTGTGATAGGGAACTAGGGAAAAATAGAGGACAAAGGATGTCAAAACATTTTCATGAAGAAAGTTAACAAAAAAATTTAAAATGACTTATGACATCATCATGCACTATGTTTCTGCATGTTGGTTAAGCTCACCCAATCTAATTAATGCAGGTTGTGGGACTGATGGCATGGTAATTAAAGGTTTTGAAAGTGAATGGAAGATGAGCATCCTACTGGCAGTGATCATTTATCATCTTCTTACGCATTTCCATCATTGTTGCTATATATAATGCTCTTCATTATTGAAGATATTTATGTTGGTACCCCTCCACATGATGCATGGCACGTATATATATATATATATATATATATATATATATATATATATAATTGGGCATGGTTCTTTTGTTTTTGTAGACACCAAAATTGTGTCTACTCCTTGGTTGACTCCCCTTTAGTCCCCTTGGTCCACTTCTAACACATTTCTAACCCACACACTTATTAATTTAAAATAATAACTTATTTTAAATTAATAACACCCCCCTTGACACCTCATTAAATGACACTTCACCCTTGGACACACCCCACCTTGGATACCTTTCCTTGGATGCCTCCCATCACCCTATGACCAATTTATGACCTATTTCAACCCTCTTGCGCTTGTTTAATCCACCTTCGACTATTTTACTACGACCACTGCACCCGGCAGATGGAGGAATGGGAAAAAGGCTAAAAATAGTCTTTTTCCCATCTTCTAGCCACTGACGTCGGTTACTATTTGGCCAATGCCGGCGGTATCGCCGACGTCAGTCTCTTAAAACAACCCAAAGGTGAATTCTCTTCCCCCTGGGATGCTAAAATCATAGCACTGGATCAATCAATCACAGAACCGAAGGCTAATTCTTTGGCTCCTGGTATTCGACCTCTCTCTCTCTCCCAAATGCACACCAAGCATCACAGGCTATAGGGACTCTACATCAGTCATTCTACCTCTGATTGAAACATTGCAGGAAGTCTTCTACATCAGAAAAATGTCTTCTACACCTTGGTTCTTCATCTCACCTGAGCTAAGTATTTCTTCTATTCTTTTATTTCTGTATTTTGAAAAGCACTGGTAACTAGTCTCTATTCTGCTATTTCTAAGTACTGTAAACTAGACCAGACCTGACCAAACTTCTTCCTGAGAGGCTAAAACCCTGTCTTCTATCTTAGCCCATCTTGACAACCTATCCCCAGCCTTTGTCCCTCCTAAAGGCCCTGTCCACTGCCTTGCATCCCCTACACAGATCTCCAGATTCCTTCTAGACCCCTCTCTTGACAATCAACCCTGTCCAAAACCCATCCAAGGCCATTGCCCTGACCGATGTCAACCATTTCCCCTACCGACATCGGCAGACTAACCGACGTTGGCAACCTGAACAACTGACGCTGACAGAACAATCGACATCGATGACTATGGCAGACCGACTACAAAGAAACAGGTACGCATTATCTAATTTCCTCTTTGCTAGTCATTTGTCATTTATTTATTTTTGAAACTTTTACTTATTAACAGTGGACTGTCATCCCACAAAGAATTCTTTGCACTTCTACGACCGAGCTTCTTCTTGGTAGTCCACCATATGCCTATCTAACATTTTCCTTGTTTTAGTCTCTTTCTCTCTACAGGTGTCATCCTCCACAGCCAAAGAGGAGCTCTTTCAGTCATCTAGATAATGGTACGCAAACTTCATCTGAGTATGTACAAACCCCTGACCATTTATGTTTAGTTTCTTACTTCCTTTGAATGTAGAAAAGTGAAAATGGTTGGAAACATTCTGGCACGCCTAGTGGGACCCCTGGAATTTTCCTTGGCTTCATCATACTTTTTCTTCTAAAACAAAACATTCATATAGGTGCATTATATTTCTTCTTGCATCCTTTTTCTTCTATCTCTTTATTTTGAAACAAAACCATAAGCGGAAGTTAAAAATAATCTCTTTCTTTTTCTTCTTATCACCTTTCCTTCTTGCATCTTAGAGTAGTGAAGTTCATACTCTTAACCCTTTCTCAACTTGTTTTCATCTGAACACACATTTCAATTTGGGCTTAAAATCTATTACATTTCATTTTTGCCTGAATGCATACTTAGCTCACCTAGTAACTTAAAATGCATTATGAATAAATCATAGCACACTTATGTTACACGACCAGACCATTATCACAAATCAAACATCTAAACATACCTAAGATAAGGTCCGACTAGGATTTCATCACCTAGTGGATACCTTACCCTTCCTGGTAATCCCACTTGGACTTCACTACCAAGGGGAGAACCCACTCTGTTCTCTGGTAGAGTATAAACTCTAGGGGAAGTATATACTGGCTAAGCGACCCAACTTATCTCTGGGCTCGTGAAGTGAGGGGATCTTGCTCCTTATCACCAGGCCATGTATAGAACCTAATACAGACTTTGAGCACCAAAACTAACCCGAAACCAACTTTAGACTGCTTCTTCTAGGACCCGTTCTAAAGCCAACTTCCCAAACACACTCTTATAAGGCATAAGCCAACACGATCCTAAAACTTATTCTTAGGAATTAACATTTAGTGTTTGCTTGTCTTCATCTATTTTTCTATCTCTATCTGATTTTTTGAGCTGGTGAGGTCGCATTCTGAGATCTAAAGACAACTTAGACTTTCTTCTTTCTTCCAAAATGATAGGACCAAAGTTTCCCAAAGTTCTGACACAACTTGTTAGATTTAAGAGCACACATGATTACCAATGTATAAGCAACTTAAACATGCGGAAATACCAGAAGAACAAATAACTATCAATGAGAAATAACACAGAAACTAAGAGGCAACACATAATTGTATTCAATTCATTACAAAGGAAATTACAATAAAGAGATCACACTCTTCTCCGCCTCTGTGAGGCTTCCTCCTCAAGGGCTCCAAGTATTCTTCCCACCTGAGTAATCTTCTCTCATAGGTCACAACTAACAACTAACACACGCTATTGTTCACCTCATTGTACATCTAGTACAACCGAGTACGAATCGGTACTCCAAGTAGATCTCACCATGATCCTGCTCCTGATGTATTGTTGTCACCTTAGATCTAGCTCCCCCGCCAATCTCCTTTCTGACCCTCGCATTCACACATCCCTACAGACCAACCTTGATCTTACTTATCACATGTAGATCTCCTCCATGATCCTGCAATACCCTGCATATCAAACCTGATCTTACATACATGGGGAATCCTACTTGATTCCACCATGGGAAGAACTCTCCAAGCTCCACACTTGGGTTCTACTAGTTCTACACTTAACAATACAGCCCATGAGTCTATTATATAGATCTCATGCATACACTAAATTAGACGGGAGGCTCAAAGACTCGAACTGGCCTTTATCATGCAAACTCCACATTCACTTCATTAACTGTTCGTCAACAGTAGTTCTGACCACTACAGGTGATCGACGTCGGTCCCTGCCTTCCTGGAGGTGACCGATGCCGGCCGATCTCCTGCTGATGTCGGTTTCCTCTATGCTTCCCCTGACCGATGTTGGTTGTGGACTGCCAATGCTGGCAACTTTCAAGCTGTGAAAAACCTCCTCCTTCTGTTTGCAATAAGGTGAAGCTTTTAGCTCCACACCCTAATAATCTCCCACTTGGAGATAAAGAGTTGCCCCTGTACCCATACCAGTACTCTATCTAATCTACATCCTGGCTTGTATTCCTCTTCAAGCTCCCACTTGAAGACAACCCACCACACTCCTTGTGGTGCTACACTTGTGTCTAGATTTCTCCATTCTTCTGCCTTGCTATACTCCCACTCAAACAGCAACCCCTGTGAGTAACCTGTAATCAACAACACTTAACAGATCTGAACCCCCTGTTACTCAAGCTCGCTCTGAGAACGTCCAACCTCGCTCTGATACCATTTGATAGGACCAAAGTTTCCCAAAGTTTTGACACAACTTTTCAAATTTAAGAGCACACATGATTACCAATGTATAAGCAACTTAAACATGCGTAAATACCAGAAGAATAAATAACTATCAATGAGAAATAACACAGAAACTGAGAGGCAACACATAATTATATTCAACTCATTACAAAGGAAATTACAATAAAGAGATCACACTCTTCTTCGCCTCTGTGAGGCTTCCTCCTCAAGGGCTCCAAGTAATCTTCCCACCTGAGTAATCTTCTCTCATAGGTCACAACTAAAAACTAACACAAGTTGTTGTTCACCTCATTGTACGTCCAGTACAATCGAGTACGAACCGGTACTCCAAGTAGATCTCACGATGATCCTGCTCCTGATGTATTGCTATCACCTTGGATCTAGCTCCCCCGCCGATCTCCTTTTTGACCCTTGCATTCACACATCCCTGCAAACCAACCCTGATCTTACTTATCACATGTAGATCTCCTCCATGATCCTGTAATACCCTACATATCAAACCTGATCTTACATACATGGGGAATCCTACTTGATTCCACCATGGGAAGAACTCTCCAAGCTCCACACTTGGGTTCTACTAGTTCTACACTTAACAATACAGCCCATGAGTCTATTATATATATCTCATGCATACACTAAATTAGACGGGTGGCTCAAAGACTCGAACTGGCCTTTATCATGCAAACTCTACGTTCACTTCACTGATTATTCGTCAATAGCAGTTCTGACCGCTACAGGTGACCGACGTCGGTCCCTGCCTTCCTAGAGGTGATCGACGCCGACCAATCTCCTACCGATGCTGGTTTCCTCTGCATTTCCCCTGACCAACGTCGGTTGTGGACTGCCGACGCCGGCAATTGTCAAGCTGTGAAAAACCTCCTCCTTCTGTTTGCAACAAGGTGAAGCTTTTAGCTCCACACCCTAACACAAAAACTTTTAGCTTTCTGAGTTTCTGGAAAAATGTAGACATCAACATCGGTTTTTCCACCGACGTCGGCAACTTTTCCTCACCGACGTCGGTTATCTGACTGACATTGACAATTTACTTCACCGACATTAGTTTTTCCACCGACGTTGGTCACTGTCAACAAAACTTCTTCCAAAACAACAGGCTTAAAACCCAACTTTTTTGCTGTTAGACACACATTTTAAATTTTTGAAACTAAAAAAACACAGTTTTTAGAACCTGACCCTTTTTGCCTTGGATGGTTTTGACACGTAGTCAAACCAAAATGCTTGTTGACCACACAAGGCAATAACCACTTCCACCTTCACCTTTCATATCAAGTCCTCTAATGGAGTGTACTTCAGACACTGAATATTCCCCTATCTAGTCAACCCCCGATCAATCTCTAATTGTTACCGAAGGGGATCAAAATTTTAAGAGATTCCTTGACCATAACGTCAAGGATCTCCAACACTATCTCGCTAAGGGCCAAACGCGAGACTCTTTAATTCAACCAAGTTCTACACCTTATCAAAACTTGATTGTCTCGACTCCACACACTCTTGCACCTATAAACGTGGGAGTGACTACCCATCTTTTTACCAATGCCACCATTCAACCACCTTTGGTGGTATCTAGTCAACTCATGCCCTCCAACTCCCCGACACAACCCCCCTTGACTTCAACATCAGTCTCTATGACGAACTACCGATATGTTTCCCCTACACAAGCGCAACCAACTACGTCATATGCCCCTCCTAACACCTTCTAGGTACCTTACAACCTAAGGGGTGCCCCACTTGAAAATCCATCAACCGATCTAATCAAGATGTTGATGGATAAGATGTCTAATCTTGAGACATCCATCTCGGGTTCAAGAAATGTTCTCTCATACGAACAGATTTGCAATGAACCCATTCATCCTTTAGTCCCAATCCAACCATATCCAAGTCAGTGGGAACTTCCAAAGTTTACTCGCTTCCAGAGTAAGGAGGACCCGCAACAACATCTACGAGCATTTAGGCACGCTTGTTATCTCATAGCACATGATGATGCGTTATTACTACGCACATTTCCCATGTCACTTTCTAGTGCTGCCCTCGACTGGTATAGCTCCCTTACCAGTCATTCTATCTTTTCTTTCACTCAACTAGCCCAACTTTTCCTTGACCACTTTTCTATCAACATCACCAAAAAGGTCTCAATCATGGACCTATACTCTATCAGACAGTTTGACGACAAATCCATAGCCGAATTTGTTGCCCATTGGAAAGGCTTAATCAACCAAATCTCATTTTCTTTACCTCAACCCAAACTCATCGAACTCTTTTCACAGGCATGTTCCAAACACATCTCATCTACCTTGCGGCTTGAAACATTCTGCACATTTGATGAAGCTTTCATGATGGCCCGAAAGCTTGAACTCCATGCGGTCAAAGAAGATAGAGTCAAATTACGTAACAATGTAAAATCTAATGACCCTTCTTCATCCAAACCTACTTCTTCCCACTCCAAACCCAAGGGAGTGGAAAATGCTATGGTCTTTAGATCACCATCTTCAACAACAACTAACCAACCTTAACCTTCCACATCACAAAGCATCATAAGACAATTCCAACAACAGTACATACAGCGTCAATATACTCCGCTAGGAGAATCATACGCTTATGTGTTGGACAAACTCATCAAGCAGGGGGTCCTCAATCTCCCTCAAATCCGACCACCTCAATTTGACCCCTCAAAACCTATCCCTACATGGTACAAGGAAAATGACTTCTGCAATTATCACCGCGTCAAAGGTCATGACATAAACAACTGCAAAACCTTCAAAAACATTGTCCAAGACATGATAGATAAAGGTGATCTTGTTTTGGATAACCCAAATGTGCCGCCTAACCAAAACATAGACATCTTCAGACAACCTTTTCCTAACCATCCCCCTAGTCAAAACAACATTCAAACAATGGCCGATGACCCCCAAGAGCATAATATACGCATGGTCAACACGGTCTTTCCTATCATTTCTAACCAATCTATCCCATAGTTTGAAGAGGTTAATCAACCTATTTGTCCATCACATGTAGAAGAACCTTCTTCTCCTATTTGTCCACTATAGGTAAAAGAGCCATCTTCTCCTATTTGTCCATCACAGGTAGAAGAGCTTTCTTCTCCTATTAGGCCTCCATCTACCCCTCTTCTACATCTATGAGAGTCTACCTTGACCTCTCCCATATTAGAAGATGCCTTGACAACACCAATGCCGACTGCCTCACCCTCATCTTTCTTATCATCAATGGGGGATCACCCTTTTTCTCCTCCTCAACCACATGAAGAAGCCATGATTATCCCTATGCTCTATCCAACTAAATAGCCACATTATCCAATTTCTTCTCCATCGAGAGAAGAACTTATCACTTCACCAACTTCGACCAAAGAAGACCCGATGACGATTCTCTCACAATCACTTTAATCTTTTAAATGATCGACTATAAAACCTCATGCAACCTCATCCAAACCCTTGCAGTCATATACCATGCCAAAATAGGTTAAATCCCTCGATGTGCACCCTACATCCAACCTCACTCACCCACAAGTGACGGTAGACTTAAACCTCACCCCACACAATAGTAGTCCTCACACTAAACCAAAGAAGGCTACTAAACCCCGTCAGAGAACTCCTCCCCCACCTTCGCCATTACCATCCATCTTGGGTCCACATCTATCTACTTTAGCAGGATTGCTCCCACATCCAACACCTCCTACCACGAAAGTGTCATCTACGCGTCTGGCCACACCGCCAAATAAAAAGATGATACGAAACACTCCCTCAACAATGTCTAAACAGAAGTTATCAACTTTTACTGCAACAAAACGTGCAGACCCATTAGCAGGTTCTTACACCTTGCTATTACACCAATTGTTAAAATCCTCTAACACCACTCTTCCACCTATCAAACCATTTCAACCTCTTGGACCAAAACCATCTTGGTTCGATGACACTAAAATTTGCATATATCATCACACACCTGGACATGACACTAAAAATTGTTGTGCCCTTAAGGTTGCCATTCGCCATTATATGGACAAAGACACCCTTCTTGTTGGGGATACTGTCGACAAATCTCCAACACCGTCTCATGCCTCTCAACCCTCTTCACTGACACACTCATCAACTCTCAGATCAAAGCCATCTTGGTTTGATGACACTAAATTTTGTGCGTATCATCACACACCTAGACATGACACTGACCGTTGTTGCACTCTTAAAGCTATCATTCGTCAACACTTCAAAAAGGACACCTCTTCCATTAAGGATCCTTTTGACCACCATTTCAACAAACCATCGACACCATCCCATGCCTCTCAAACCTCATCACCTAAATCAAGAGCCCATCATCAAACTGTGGTCTCTCTACCACCTTCAACCCCATTATTTGAAATCAACACCATCAATGTGACCACTAGGTCACAAACCATGAAGGATAAAGGGAAAGAGAAGGTTTCTCTCCCTCAAACATATCCATTTGTCAAGCCTCCTCAACCACCAAAACCCAAAACTTCAACCTTGGGCACATCCCATCCAACATCTTTGAAGCCAATTCATGACTCCAAGGTGAAACAACTTCACCCAACCTCTATGAAGACATCTTTGTATGACCTCATTCAAATCTCTCCACAACATTGGCAAGCCTTAATCAAAGCCTTACAAATAGTGAAGGTCCAACTTGAGGACCCCCAACCACTAGCTGCCTTAGTCCAATCATTACCAACCATTGCCTCCATCACCATCCCTAATTCTGAGATTCCAAACTCTAACTTGGAAGATCAGGATCTCACCCTCTTAAACTAAATCTATCAAGCAAAATATTCACAGGATGCATCCTTTCATCACACTCCTTGACAAAGAGAAGCCTTAATGTCTTATCTCCATCTTATCCAACCATTTCTCAAGCATTCTCCTCATCACCAAAATAACTGGGGGAATTTGACTCTATATTAACTATCACAACATCGACCAAGCATCGACCAAACATCATCTTAACATCCAAGCCTCGACCAAGCCTTGACCAAGCCTCGACCAAGCCATCAACCAAGCATTGACCAAACATCAACCAACCAAGCATCGACCAAAACATGCCAACAACATATCAACCAACTTCATGTCCAACATCAACTAACACGTGACCAATTTGGAACGAAGCAAACGGGGCAATTTTTTTCCTAATTGGCTTGGACCTTACATCATAATGCACAAGTATGGGTCAGGGACTTATCGTCTATCTTCTCTTAAAGGCCGACTAGAACCTAAGCCCCTTAATGCCTTGCATCTTCGACCAGTCTACTATTAGTCAAGTAATTATTCACTTAATGTTTAACTTGAGCTCATCCCTTGAGTAACCTCCCATCATCGTCATTCCTATTCCTTTTCATCCCTCAACCCTACAAACATCAGTTAACCCTTTTGTCAATCATGAATGCTTTGTCCTAATAAAAGGGAAACCCTCTAAACCTCTATAGTCAAGTCCATGACCAAAAATTTAGTCAACAAAAACATATAAAATTGGGATGCTTATTCCAAGGCCATAACACTTTAAATGCAGACTACTCCCTCAAAGGACAGTTGTATCATCATTGTTGTAGCTAATAGACTGCTCCCTCGAAGAACAGCTATTCAAAGCCCTCAAAAATGTATAAAGAAAAAATATAGACCACTCCCTCGAAGGATGGCTATGCCTAAAAATATTGCTACAAATAGAAATCTATTAGAAGCTTCCCACATCGATCAGCTTCACAAATGACCACAAAACAAAATGACATCCCCATGTAGACTTCCCACATTGATCAGTGTACCAAAAAAAAAGTGTCATGGACTTGACTTCTAGTCGTTCTCAGGGTCTCCTATAAAAAGGGGCAACGTTATCCCTACTAAAAGGGGTTACCCTATCCTAACATATCACATCACCTACTCAAGGGATTTCAAGCTTATTTTAATGTCAAAATGATTCGAGTACTTCTCTAACACAACCAATGGTCAACGACGTAATGTATGAACAGGGCTTTTGTTTCTAAACAACCCCCTACCTATGCTATCATTATGGTCCTTATCAATGAAAGGGAAAAATGCCTTTCCCTTCCTACATCTTGGTCACACAATCTAACCAAATCATTTTCTAAGTCCAACCAAACTAAACCAAATATTTTCAGACCACTGACATGACATAGTCCATTTCACATAGTTTTTATGGAAACCAGTACACATGGAAACTATCGACCATAATTTATGTTAAGCATAAACCATTACTTGCTAAAGCATAAATAATCTCAATTCATTTTTAGCATACACCATTACTAATATGGAAACTTGCTAGGGATGAAAGACCACTCAACCAATGTTACATAATACACCATCACACAATATGGAAAAGGTTGTAACATCATCATACCCTTATCATTTAACCATGACCAAACCACCTATCGACCACTTTGACTCAACCAATCTAAACTACATTGGTCTGAGGCCCTTTAAACAAGGGCTATGTAGGCATCACTCAGATGACATGACATCTTCTGGGGTTAGCTCGGCCACATCCGTTTGTTTGTCTCTCTGATGGACAAACCATATTACCTTTAACCATGACATAACCTGACCAAACCAACCCATCAATCAGCCTAAACTACATTGGTCTGAGGCCCTTCAAATAAGGGCTATCTAGGCAGCACTCAGATGACATGACGTCTTCTGGGGTTAGCTCAGCCACATCCATTTTTTCATCTACCTAATGGATAAACCATTTAACCTTTGACCACGACTTAACCTAGTCCAACCCACATCCACAACCAACCCTTCCTCCCTTTTAGGGAGAACTACATTGGCCTGAGGCCCTTCCAACATGGGCTATGTAGGTAGCACTCAGTTTACATGGGGTCTTTTGAGGTTAGCTCGGCCATTCCTTCATCCATCCATCTACTGGACCAACTCTCTATCCCAACCCAATCTCATGACCAAAAAACCAACCCTGCCATTGTAGGAGTCACCTGCAACTTCTCATGGGGCACATTAGAGATCACCTACATCTCCCTAACCACAACACTCGTCTCTTGAGCTCACTTATATCTCAACCTCACTCTCGACCAACAACCTTGGATATCGCGACTATCTCCTCAGACCATGACCATTTTTGAGACAACTTTGCCTTAGTTGTTTTGATTGCATGTAGGCTAATTCACAAATAGTTAGCCAAATTGTCTATAACCCGCATTATGACCCTCACAAGTATTGGATCACGAGCAAGTTGATCCCCACTACTTGTGACATTTTCATGTTTTCCAAGAGCACTTCCTAGGCCTAGGATACTTGGAACACGATGACCATTGGAGCTACAGCTTGGATCAAATAACCCAATCAGCTACGACTAAATGCTGGGGACCGGTTATTTCGATTTTAGCACTCCTTGACCTTTGACTATGACAATTTGACCTGGCCATCTCATGAAGTGGTATGCGCACAATCTCAACTATTGAAGTGTTCACACTCAAACTTCACCATATGCATCCACTATCTATCAAATTGGCACCCGATTTTAGGTTCCCTTCCCCCAAATCCCGCTTTGAGGGGGAATACCTCATCCCATAATTAGGGAAACCTACATTCATTTTGTCTTGTAGTTCATCAGAAAAACCAATAGGACAAAAATGACCTTATCCCATACCTGGGGTAACTTACACCTATTTCTGTCTTGTAGTTCGTCAGAATAATCAACAAGACAAAAAGGGGCAAATGTAGACACCAAAATTGTGTCTACTCCTTGGTCGACTCCCCCTTGGTCCCCTTGGTCCACTTCTAACACATTTCGAACCCACACACTTATTAATTTAAAATAATAACTTATTTTAAATTAATAACACCCCCCTTGACACCTCATCCATGACACCTCACCCGTGGACACACCCCACCTTGGATACCTCTCCTTGGATGCCTCCCATCACCCTATGACCAATTTATGACCTATTTCAACCCTCTCATGCTTGTTTAATCCACCTTCGACCGTTTTACCATGACCACTGAACTCGATAGATGAAGGAACGGGCAAAAGGATAAAAATAGTCTTTTTCCCATCTTCTAGCCATCGACGTCGATTACTATTCAGCCGATGCCAGTGGTATCACTGACGTTGGTCTCTTAAAACAACCCGAAGGCAAATTCTCTTCCCCTTGGGATGCTAAATCATAGATCGTGAATGTGAATTCTATCTCGAACTCTCTTCCTCTCTCAGCTCTCAAACCTGGACATCAATAGGAACTCTCTGAGATCAATCATCAGACTTTAACTAAACGCTCTTCTGGCTACAAACACAATAGGTACAAGCATTTCAAACACCTATGGCTCTGCTTCAAGCAAGAGATAAGTATTCTTCTACCCTTTTTATTATTTTAGTAATTTAGAATGTATAAGTAATGAGTTTCTTTCCATTGCTTCTAAATATTATCAATCAGACTCAGGGATTAATCAAACCAGACCTAACTTCTTCTTGGTATGGCTGAGAAGCCTTCTTCATGCTCTTACCCCTTTTGACAACCTATTATCTACCCCTTGTCCCTCTTAAGACCATATTCACTACCCTGCTAACCTACACAGACTCTCAGACTACCACAGACCATCTCGTCAACCACAAATAATAACCAAAAACTCGTCCAAGGCCATTGCCCTATCTGACATCGACCATTTCCCATACCAACGTCGGCAAACTAACCGGCATCGGAAACCTAACCAACCGACAGTGGTAGAACTACCGACATTGGTGACTATGAAAGACTAACAATAGAATGCAGGTATGCATTGTCTTTATTTCTTTTGTTCAGTCTTTCACCATTTCTCTTTCTAGCAACATTCTCTTTTATCAAAAGTGGACTGTCATCCCTCAAGGAAGTCTTTGCACTTCTGGGACCAAGCTTTGCTTGGCAGTCCACCTTACATCCATCTAACAATCTCTTTATTTAAGTCTTTCTCTCTACAGGTGTTGTCCTCCACAGCCAAAGAGGAGTCCCTACAACGTCTGGATAACGGTGCACAAACTTCATCTGGGTACGTACAAACCCCTGACCTTTATCTTAGTTTCTTACTTATTTTGAATGTGAAAAAGTGAAAAATGAGTTGGAAACAGTCTGGCACACCTGGTGGGACCCAATTTCAGGTTCCCTTCCCTCGACTCCCTCTTTGAGGGGGAATACCTCATCCCATAATCGGGGCAACCTACATTCATTTTATCTTGCAGTTCATCAAAACAACCAACAGGACAAAAATGACCTTATCCCATACCTGGGGCAACTTACACCTATTTTTGTCTTGCAGTTCGTCAGAATAACCAACAAGACAAAAAGGGGTAAATGTAGACACCAAAATTGTGTCTACTCCTTGGTCAACTCCCCCTTGGTCCCCTTGGTCCACTTTTAACACATTTCTAACCCACACACTTATTAATTTAAAATAATAACTTATTTTAAATTAATAACACCTCTCTTGACACCTCACCCTTGGACACACCCCACCTTGGATACCTCTCCTTGGATGCCTCCCATCACCCTATGACTAATTTATGACCTATTTCAACCCTCTCACACTTGTTTAATCCACCTTCGACCATTTTAACATGACCATTGAACCCGACAGATGGAGGAACAGGAAAAAGGCTTAAAATAGTCTTTTTCCCATCTTCTAGCCACCGACATCAGTTACTATTTGGCCGACACTGGTGGTATCACCAACATCAGTCTCTTAAAACAACCTGAAGGCGAATTCTCTTCCTCTTGGGATGCTAAAATCATAGCACTGGATCAATCAATCACAGACCCAAAGGCTAATTCTCTGGCTCCTAGTATTCGACCTTTCTCTCTCTCTCCCAAATGCACACCAAGCATCACAGGCTACATGGACTCTGCATCAGTCATTCTACCTCTGATTGAAACATTGCAAGAAGTCTTCTACATCAGAAACAAGTCTTCTACACCTTGGTTCTTCATCTCACCTGAGCTAAGTATTTCTTTTGTTCTTTTATTTCAGTATTTTGAAAAGCACTGGTAACTAGTCTCTATTCTGCTATTTCTAAGTACTGTAAACTAGACCAGACCTAACCAAACTTCTTCCTGAGAGGCTAAAACCATGTCTTCTATCCTAGCCCATCTTGACAACCTATCCTTGGCCTTTGTCCCTCTTAAAGGCCCTGTCCACTACCTTGCATCCCCTGCACAGATCTCTAAATTCCTTATAGACCCCTTTGTTGACAATCAACCCTGTCCAAAACCCATCCAAGGCCATTGCCCTGACCGAAATTGACCATTTCCCCTACCGACATTGGCAGACTAACTGACGTTGGCAACCTGAACAAATGACACCGACAGAACAACCAACATCGGCGACTGTGGCAGACCGACTGCAAAGAAATAGGTACGCATTATCTAATTTATTCTTTGCTAGTCATTTGTCATTTATTTATTTTTGACACTTTTACTTGTTAACAGTGGACTGCCATCCCACAAGGAAGTCTTTGCACTTCTGAGACCGAGCTTCTGCTTGGCAATCCACCATATGCCTATCTAACATTTTCCTTGTTTTAGTCTCTTTCTCTCTACAGGTGTCATCCTCCATAGCCAAAGAGGATCTCCTTCAGTTGTCTGGATAACGGTGCGCAAACTTCATCTGGGTACGTACAAACCCTTGACCATTTATCTTTAGTTTCTTACTTCCTTTGAATGTAGAAAAGCAAAAACGGTTAGAAACAGTTTTAACCAATCTTGCCATAAATGGTTAAAGTGTATTCAATGAATGTGAATTTAATTACATTGCTTGTAGTTACCAAGGTGGAATCATCCATTGATTTTCAAAAAACATGGTAGAAACAAGCTCAATTTATTTATTAACTGGCATCTTTAAATGCATAGAAAAATATTTGGAATGGGTTTCTCAATGAAAACACCTCCAACATAATTATTATTAATGATTTTATATTTTTATAGTTCATAATATGTAAAAGAGGTTTTTAAATAAATTGTGTGAAAAACATATTTTGAATCATATCCAATGATCCCTCATCACTATAAAAACATATTATTATAATTAATTATATATTTTATGTTTGAGAGGTGTGGATGGACCCATGGTTCTTTAATATATCTCCTCTTCTACTCAATAATTATGAGTTGTCAAAAATAATTGTTTCCTTTTTTTACATATTCTAATTTGAAATGCACTTTTATTCAATCATGTTACCCTGATTCAATTACTAATGGACATTATTATTAAATATATTATTCTATTTATATTTTATTTATTTATTATGGGGAAGGCATCCTATTGCAGAGTGATTTTTTTGTCATTGGCCTATTATGGATTGGTAGTCATTTGATGGTTGGTGAAACCATTGGGTTATTATCGATCATGGATAAATTAAAATTACAACTACACCCCAAGTTATTTTGGTAGTAGGATCCATGAAATAACAACATAAGATATGGTAAGTGGCATAGAAGGGAACCACATATTAGGCCCATGCATATTATAAATGGAATCCCTCATGGAATAATATTGGGAAAATAAAATGTTGATAACATGGATGAAGAAGATATTCTCATGAACACAATGAGGCACACAATATTACACGTCACCTTCACATGTGTGGTGTTGATGGTAACTATTTTCAATTTACATGTTTTGGCCAAGGGACCTTTTTGTTTCAATATAAAATTTTCTTGCTTATATGAAAATTGATAATAATGTTGAATCATCCCACTTTTCCACCTTAGAACCATTCCAAATCATGACTTACACTTTTCATTTTATTCAAATTATTATTATACTATATAAATAAGGCAGAGGACATGTAATCATATACCCTAACTTTGCATTTATGTGGCACCTAAACCATGCCATGTGAACACTTAAAATTAACATCGATGGATAGCTTAACATGTCTATTTCATGATTTTATATTTTTAGGATGTGATGCATCAATATAATCCCATGACAATTATTGTGTAATGGGTCACTATAGATCTATTTTGAAGGTCAAATTGATCAGTGGTGATGAAATTATCCAAAAAACTTAAGTGGATGCCAAAAGTGGGATGTGAAAAATTCATTTACTAGCACCTAGCCCATTTTATGCATGCACCTAGTTTGAGGTGACCAAGCATTAACACATCACCACCCTAAATTAAATAACCCACAATTGACATTCAATGAGCCCATACCCATTTTAATTCACACCTACTTAATTTCATATTAGTACTAGTCACTTTGTATGTGTATTATTGTCTAAAGAAAGAGTATATGTAGTGCATTTGTGATGTCGGGAAGACAAGAAGCTAGCTCCTCACCTAGAAAGGAAGACATCAAATGACTCATGGAGATGGGTAAGGATTAAATCTACCATTCTATGTTATTTTAATTCATGGTATCTATTTTTATTGTGTATAATATTAATCCACTAGGTGATGACACCGGTATTTCCATTTTGTAAGGTCTTGGGCTTCGCATATGTAGAGATTTTTCAGATTACATGTGAGGTTTTTTAATGACATGAGCTAAATGGTTAAAAAATGTGAATATGACTTGAAATGTTTGTTATAAATATATAATTTTGTTGATATGTAAATTATTCTATTAATTATTGGGATTAAATCTACCCTCATGGACTAAAAGTAATGGTTTTTTAAGTATTTTAAGTTTATTATATTTGAATTCTACATAAATGGTGAATTGTGTATAGATATTGGGTTTCAAAAATGTAGATATTTTGTATCTCAAATCAAGTAGATATTTCAAGAGATCCATCTTGATTTGCACTAGTTTTTTCAACACAATTAATCCTTGTATTTTGTTTGGCCATTGTTGCTTACAAGTGAGGTTTTTCATACCTCACTAAGGTTATGGGCCAAATGGTTAAAAAAATATGAATATGGTTTGGAATGTTTGTTAAAATAAAAAAAATTGTCAATATGTGAATTATTATGTTGATTATTTGGATTAAATCTACCCTCCTAGACTGAAAGGAAAGGGTTTTTTTATTATTCTAGGTTTATTTATTTTGACTTCCATAGAAATGGTGAATTGGGGACAAGTCTCAAGCTTTGAAAACATAGATATTTCATATCTCAAATCAAGCATATCTTTCAAGAGAGACATCTCAATTTGGATGGGTGTTTTTCAACATGATTAATCCTTAGATTTTGTTAATCCATTATTGCTCACAGGTGAGGTTTTTAATATCTCATTAAGGCCATGTGTCAAATGGTTAAAAAATGTGCATATAGTTTGGAATATTTGTTAAAAATAAATAATTTTGTCAATTTTTGAAATATTCTTTGAATTCTTAAACTATAGTAATTGTAGTTTAATTTAGTGTATTCTATTTGTGAATCATTTGGAATGAGTAATTTTGAATTAGAAAAATTAATGACTATTTAAGGCTAACTTGTGTAATATATGGCATGAATAATATTGTAACAATAATATTTTTCATGAATTTAATTCATAAAACTAAGTATTTGATTTATATATATGAATTAATTTCATACAAATATCCTATTATCATTAAGGATAACATTTTGGGCATGAATGAGCTCATACCTGCACTCCATCACCTGGAACTTTGGTGAGCATGACAAATCCCTATTTTAATTCTATATAGGCAAGATTATTCCAATGTCAATTGTACAATCAAGTTTATTCCAATTGCATAATAATACTCAATAATTTAATTATAAAAAATAGAGGATAATATTATTTATATATTATATAATTTACATATCATAACATTTAATGTGACTAGATAAAGTAAGGTGCAAAACAAGGTTTTTATCTCATACTTGATCATCATGTATAACAAACTCCTTTGTCTAACCTTTAAAATAAAGACAAAAAATTTCATGCTTATAGTTTTTCAAGAGATTGATCTTTCAAATATTTTTTTAGGATGATTTTTACTTCCATTGATTTTGTTGGAGTGTTTATCTTACCACTTGTAATTTATTACAAATTAAGTGATCACCCTTGTTGAAAATAACCTATCAACTGCAAATTATTAGTTGGAGTAAGTGGACTACCTAGGTGATAATTCCATGTGCTTGAAAAGGAAGGAGCATAGATGTTCATCATTTATATCATAATTATATTTGTTCTAGAAAAAAATTTCCATGTTTTTCACCTTGTCTATCTCTCCATCTCTTTCATTGCTTTATCATAGTCCCTCATGTTTTTTTTATGCTCTTTATTTTGCTCCTTCTCATGCTTTTCCCTTTGCTTTTTTTCTTCCTTTTCTTTCCTTTTTTACTCATTTTAGATATTTTGTATCCTTTAAATCCTTGTTAATTCATCTTAATGTTTTCTTCTCTTATATTTATTATTTCTTCCTAGCCTTAATTTATTCTATTTCCTTCTTTCATGTTTCCTGGCCACAAAGCATTTATTTTGTATAATAGTTTCAAGTTGTTTGTGGGATTTTGTAGCTTCTTCACCTTTTGAAATTTCAACATCCACTCTTCATCCTCTTTTTTTATTGAGCCTTGTCTTAAAAATTGTTCTCTTTCTCTTTGAATTTATCATTCTATTTACATCATAAAATATGGAAAAGTTAATAACATGAATTATAAAATGATAACATACATACTATATTAATAACATTACATTCATTCTTCCCATTCAACAAAATGAAAATGCAAATTGGTGTGATACATCATAGGTATGGGACTATACAAATACAAACTAGTTATGTGATATTCAACTTAGGTATGGGCTCATTTAATGCCAAAACTAGGATGTTCAATGTAGGATGGTGAGGTGATATTGCTTTTCCACCTCAAATAGGGTGCATGCATAACATGTATTGAGTGCTATTAACTAAATTTTAAATGTTCCACATTTGGCTCCCACTAATACATTTTTTATGATTTTAAATATCATTAATAAGTTGTTGACACTTTATTTAATTTCACCACTTCTTGTGCCTCTCTGTTTTTTTTTATAATTTCACCTTATGTTTGATACAATTTGACAAATTACTTATACTTTGTATATTCCTAAAAGAATTGTGAACTTTGGCTCCACCATATATCGAGTGAAATCATGATTGATATGTCAATTTCAAATATAATATGAATGTTTTCAAATAAAGGAGAGACCCTAGATGTTTAACTAAAATTTGAAGATCTAAAACTCATATCTTACAATTTTACAATAATGGAAAAAGAGAGTAAACTCTTTGTAAAACAATAAATATTTTTTTTATAATTCAAACAGTGTTTCTATGCACAACATTTTCTTAATACAAAGAGTTATATGAAGAAGAGTTATATATATATATATATATATATATGTATATATATATATACATATATATATATATATATATATATATACATATATATATATATATATATATATACATATATATATATATACATACATATATATATATATACATATATATATATATATATATATACATATATATATATATACATATATATATATATATATATATATACATATATATATATATATATATATACATATATATATATATATATACATATATATATATATATATACATATATATATATATATATATATAGAGAGAGAGAGAGAGAGAGAACAAGTTATTTTTGAATCAACTCTTTATCTAGCTCTAGCTTTGCTCATCACTATTCCATGGAAATTTTATATTTTTATTTTTCACTTATTTAACCAAATTGGATTGGTCATCATACAAAAACTATCATATTGATGGTTTTAATGATGATAATGATGGAAGGTGTTACTGATTTGGAGTGTTTTTTGCTTTACTAGCCTACACAAATGGCCCACTCACATATTCCAATCCTAATGCATTGTACACACCCTATGATGCACCCCACTTAACCATTTCTTTGACATTTTCAACATCCTTGACATAATTTACCTTCACTTTATTGAATTGTTTGTCAAGTGTCTCTTCCATCTTATTAAGTTATATCAACTTAACATCCCTTTAAATATAATCACCATGCATTTGTTTTAGCATAAGTTCTAAACTTGTTTTAAACAACACGACCTTTGGCTCATAATCTAACGCAACAACAAGACCATCAATAAGTGTTATGTAACATGAAACATTCATTTTAGTGTTGTTAATCAATGGAATGACCTTACATTTTATGGCTTCATTGTTAAGATCAAAAATAATATATGCACACTTGAAGTTCTCAATGTTTGTAATAGATCAAGCATATATATACATGTATTTTCAATATTTACTCCTAAAAAAGTAAATTGTTATATAGTGGAAAAAAAATAGTGTGCCATGCACCATTTACAAAACTTTTAGTTAACCAGGAAACAAATAATGTTGTCCTTAAATAAATCCACTAATATAAAAGCATTACTAAGAGTAATATAATTCCTAGTCAAAGAATATAAATATAGTATAATTCAAGGAATTTGTAGTCCATATTCCTAGACCAAAAAAATAAAAATAAAATATTAAGATAAAAAAATAATGAAGCCTACTCTTAAACATTTACATGACAATAAGTTTGATAAGAAATAAAGTGTATAAATTATAGAAAATTGGATTAAAAAAGCTTTAAATTACTAAATTATTTCTATTCTTTGCTTACCTAATATTGGTGCAGTTGATGAAATGCCTTTAAAATTGTAGAAAAATTCTCTAGAAAGAGTGGAATGGGAATAAGAACATGTAATAAGGATTATTTATATAAGTAATTTGAGATTCAAATTTGGAAACTCTTATGATATGTGGACTTGCATCCCATTGGTTCATTTATATTTTTTCAGTTATTTGTAGATTGCATTAAAGAATTTGGTGACCCTTATGTCTATTTTTAATTATGAAAGTACACCTATTGGAGTAAGAAGTGGAAGATATTTAGAGTCAATGGTCAGAACTTTTAAAATTAAAAATGAAGACAAAGTGGATGTATACTCTCACAAGTTCTTTTGAAAGTTTGCATGTGTTGAATTATTAAGTTGATAGGATTTTGACTTTTGATAGTAAGTCAAAAGATATATTGTATTTGAAAAATAATATAAAAATATATATTATATAACTCAATATTAGCATTTATTCATAGAGATATATATAGTTGAAATATTGTGTACTAACATTAGTACAATATCTTGTATACAAGTTTAAGATTTTATATGAATTAAGGTTTGTAATTAATGAAAATTCCATTTAATTTTAGTACAAAATGTGTTCGATAGTTGATCCCCACATCCCCGAATTCCCTCTTGGCTATTGAACCCCACTCAACTATTGGTATCTCTCCCCTAGATACACAATAAATTTATGATCTTCATTAACTTCTAAATTTATATCTAATTTTTTTAAAACAATACAAGTCATGTGAATTTTATTATAATAAATAGATAGTATTTTCATAGTGCATGATATAAAATGAATATTTTTCATTATGAATGTGTAAAAAAAATCAAAACAATGTTTAAGATCATACTCCATGAACTATCATTAGGATGAGAGAAAAAACAAATTTATTTTTCTTTCATCCAAATGATGGTTCATGGAGTGTAATCTAAAATGTATATTTTTTTTACATGGTTCTAACCATAAATATTCATTATACATTAAATATTTTTTGAAAAAAATTCTACATATTTACATGAGCTATTTTACTCAATGCCCTTTAATGTATTATAAAAAACTACAAGGATCAGATAGAATAGATAGTAGAATCAAACAAACCATCCACTAAAATCATGTAAGCAAAGCCTCCACTACCAAAAACATTTAAGGGAACATTTTATTAAATAAAAAATGTATAAATAAAAGAATGAATAGATAATATAATCAAACAAACCATCCATTAAAATCATGTTAGCAAAGCCTCCACTACCAAAAACATTTGAGGAACCATTTTATTAAATAAAAAATGTAGAAATAAAAGAGCGATTATCATGTGAGAATGGTGCCATCAGATTTAATAATTATTATAGTATATGCACAAAATAACATAAAATGCATTTGTTAAAAATGCCTTAGAAAATTTAAATAAAATACAAATTCTAATTATAACACTACAGTCCACAACCTTTACCAACTTCCTCGTAGTCATTGCCAATGGAGAATCTCATCTTAACTATTGCCAAAAATCACTATTGTTAGAAAATAAAATGAGAAAAACAACAATTCCTCCATCAAATTTTGAGAAAAATAAAAATGCTTCCATCAAAAATTTAATTTCTTTTAATTTTTGGTGTTTGGTGTCAATTTTTGGTTTAAGTGATTAATGTCATTGATACACACAAAGCATTGAGAAAAATTTTAACACTAGAAGTTACCCCAAAGGTATATGTCATGCCTAAAGGGATGGCATATTCTTGGCTTTTAGTGACAAACTCATTGAACCTTATAAAGATGCACATTCAAATTTTAGTGACATGTCACATATTTTAATGCAATATGCATCATGGACAAACGGAAGCTATAATATATGTTATAAGACCTCAATGTCTTCTACCCACATCAATGACATCATATTATTTATTTAAGTTGTATATCAGACGTGTAGCCCTATCACAATCAAATCAAATCTCATGACATCATCATCCACCCTTGACAATAAAAAAATGACCATTCAAATATGTTATCACATTGAAAGCTATGGACCCATTTTTAATGAGTGATGGTTATGTAAATCCAAAATATGCTCTGATTCTAGGTCCTTTGTTTGATATGGGCCCTTTGGTGTATCATATCATCAGTAATAGCTTGTCATTTACCCTCATCACCATTGCTTATCTCACCTTGGAATATTTTTCCATTTACATGTTTTGTATGGCTTTGTCATTTCTTTCATGGGTCTGAGTATGGTTTTTTTGTATGTTCTTAAGCATGATGTAATTGTTCTAGGTCTCAACATATCATTATCATGGATGAATGGAAGCTACAAGATAGACTCTAGGACCTAAATGTCTTATCCTAGGATCAATGACATTGGATCATTGATTCAAACTACACATGAGATGTGGAGCATTGTGATAATAAAATTGACTCTCACAACATCCTTATCCACCATCAATAATAGAAATGGGTAAATATGTTTTGTATGGCCTTGCCATTTCTTCTAGGGGTCCGGCTAGTGTGTTTCCATATGTTCTTAATGTTGATGTAATTGCTCTAGGTGTTTATTGGATTTTACCAAATAAATATGTGTATTTCTTAAATTTGATATTTTTAAATTTTTTTTTGAACTTAAACATGTATAAGTAATAAAATGCACTGTAAAAATAAGTCATTAAAAATATGAGATTGTCTAGAATTGAACATGATTTAGTAGAAGTTGTCGTCAAAATGAAATATTATCACCATGGTAATATATTCTAGTTTCTACATTATTAACTCAATTAAAATTAAAGTATAAATCCATTTCTTTGGTAGAATCTCTTTAGTGAATTAAAACAATGTTATTTGCCATGTGGTCTCAATATTACCACATGGCCTCAACATTAATATGCTTCCAATTTTGATATTAAAAAGAATAATATTAGAAAAATAAGTAGGCATTAGAGTGATGAAGCCTTCAAATCCACAACCTAAGAGCTCATAGAGGGGTTATTATTTGAACACATGTGCACTTATTAGGCCACATGTCCCTTGTTTTATCCTTGTATTTGAAGATGTGACATGTGTTATATGTGTTGTGTTTTTCATTTTCATACTATAAACATACCCCTAATGCTCATTTAGCTTTCTATTTTAGTTCAGAGACTCTACTCCTATATGTGGAGGCATGATTCAAATATAAGAGAGATTTACCTGATGGGACTTATGTAAAAAACCATGCATAGTCTATAAATTATGATGGCTATCATAATATCCCCTAAAACAATCTTACAATAGTCTATTATCTTAATTGACTCTACTCTACCATTGGTTACAGCTTCCACAAATTATTTATTAGTGTATCCCAAGATTTCTATATGTTATTAGGAAATTGGATCTAAATCAAATATATTACAATGTTTAATGGATTATTAATAAGCTTATAATGTATTAGTTTAAAATTATAGGTGATTTGTTTTATCTTTGTTCTATTTTGAATGGATTCAATTTCTAAAACTTCACCAAACAAAAATTTTAAATTTTGATCCAAGTAGAGCGATAGGGTAAGTCCATAGCTAGATCTTGAGAGGATCCATGGATGCCTCTATCCCTACATGTTAGACCCATTCTGGTAGGTATTTTTGGCATTCATAGAGTGCAATGAATATATCCAAGTATTCACAATATGTCTGTGGAGAAAAATACTATAGGGGTGCCAAATAACACATAAACAACAAAAGCATCTCTTTACTTCTACAACCATATTAGACACTCATGTTCTCCATGATTATTCTCTTTCAGAGGATAGGGATGACACATAAGAGTACCCACAAGAACCACTAAACTTGTCATGACCCACTGAAAACAGTCCAAAATGCCATATAGAGAGGTAGAGTGCTCATAACTATGAAATCATTGTTAGTGAAAAATGGCAAACCCACTAATGGCAAATTCTAGTGAAATGAAAATATACCAAGAGACCCAACATGCACATGTTGAATCAATCTATTGCCTCATCATTAGATGTGATTATTTTAACATTTAATCCACACAAAATGTGTGAGATGAACATTCCCTATTGGCCTCTCAATGAAAAAGCCTTTGGCATAATTAGCAGCTACCCCAAAAGTGTAAATTATGCTAGGAGGTGTGTCATTTTTTGATTTTTTGAAGTACGGTTAAGTGAAAGAGTGTAAATCAATAGTTTTACCTCACACTAAATATATGACCATTGACCCCATTTCACATTTAGTACACACAATGTTAAATAACAATAATATGATATTTATAATAGTGACAGTATAAAATGAGATGGTGTGTTCCTTCATATATAATATACATTAAATTGGTAGATATATTATTAATACTATTATATATAATATAGTGTATATTTTAATATAATATAATAATATTATATATATATATATATATATATATATATATTATTAATATATTAATATTTATAATACTATATATTAAAATTTATATTACTATATATAATATATGATGAATATAATATAAAATTAGTATATTTACTTATATTATATATTAGTTATATAATATTTTTATATATACTAATAGAATAATTTTAATAAATTTATTATATATATATATATTATGTTGTATATGATCATTATATATATTATTATTATATAATAATAGTATGTATTATATAATAATATCATTTTACATATTTTATTATATATAATATTATTATAAGTAATATAATATTACTATATATTATATATTAACTATAAATTATATAATATATAATAATGTAATAATAATATAAATATAAAATGGCAAGTTATGTGATTTGAGATTGGGGTGGTTCGTTAATCAATGCAACCTCTTTTCATCTTCTGAATGGCACAAAAAATGAATCATTGTCCTTGGGTTTCCAATTGGCATGTTACTATGGGAATGAACATCTCCTCATTAAAGGTGATTCTATGGTTATGATCATGCCAATAAATCTCATTGTTGAAATTTAGAAAACATTCTTCATAAAGTATGGATCCTTATCAAATATTTCAACATTTGGGAAGCTCGACACAACTATAGGGAAGATAATAAGGTGGATAATTAAATTACTAATTATAGTATTGAAAAAACATCCATAATTAAGGTGGAAAACATTCTCAAAGAAAAATGATACTTCTCTTTACTTTCTAGGTTCCCCCTCAATGGGCTTGTAAGTGTTGGAACTTTAGTTCATTTTGGTTTTTTTTGTCCAAGGTTCCATTACTATTGTAATTAATGATATGTATGTTTTTTCTTTGGTTCATTACACTAGGAAAAGGAATCCTCCAACCTTTGTTAATGTATCCAAAACTAATATAAATATAAATTATTATAATATAATAATAATAATTTAAATTTATATTATTAAATTATTATATACATATAATAATATTATTATATAATATTTCTATAATATATATACACAATATAATATTTATTATACTATATATTATGATTTTATATTGTATATTATATTATTAATATTGTGTGTGTGTGTGTGTGTGTGTGTGTGTGTGTGTGTGTGTGTGTGTGTGTGTGTGTGTGTGTGTGTGTGTGTGTGTGTAATGAAAGTAATTATGAGGCAAATAATGTATTATGAAGGAACCCATGCTAATATCTCCCATAGACACAAGGGCAAGGATACCATAATTTCCCCCTTCGCTCATCATGATGGTCACCATATTTATGATGGCCTTAAATGACTATTTACAAATCATACACAAACACTTTATTTAACACATGTAAGCCTAACAAACCACATATCCCAATTGTGGGTCCATGATAGAAATATTATTTAGCCCATGCGGTTATGTTTCCCACTATTACAAACATTTATTTGTAATCTATAAATTGTAAATTGAAATGGCTTCCAAGTGGAAATGTGTGCAATTAATTAAAGTGGTCAAGACTTTAGAGCTCATTCTTACTTCATGTGCAACAATTGTTTCAAATTGAAGGAGGATGTTGACTTATAACTTATAATGATTTAAAATTTGACCAAGAAACCTCCATTTTTTTTAGGTGACACTTGCCACCCACATTGATGCCACCAATATTTTTTTGGGTGTCATTGGCATATTCCTCAACATCTCCATCACCACCTCCTCCAAGTAACCACCCATATTCTCCCCATCCTCTATGCCAACACCTTTTATAATGGTGTCATCATATAACTTATACTGAATGCATAGTTGGATTATGGGATTTCATTCCATGAACTACAATGTAATGGTCATGCTGACAGACTAATTGATGATGAACTATGAGCATAAACCCACCAGATCCTAGTTATTGAATTATAAAGAAAATAAATTGTAAATGTAAGTTACATTATTGTAGGTAAATCCTTCATTATATTTCTTATTTTAACTTATATAATAATTCAAGAGTGCATCATCATCAAACTTGAACTAATGGGAAGTAGTGAAATTAGATTATTAATCTGGTAGACAAATATTTGCTTGTCATATCCCAATGAGATTAGTTTAATGTAGTATAAAAATGGGTCCAATGAAGTACTAATCCACATTATATTATCGTATTCAATGGATTATGGCTTGATTGGTCATGTTTTTTTACCAAATGGAACACATCAATCGATAGGTTCAATGTAGTGCTCAAATGGGACCAATCAAGCCCTCATCCACATTACAGTGTTGCATTTTATGGTTTAGGTTTAAATTTACCCCATTTTCTCACCACATTATATATATAAATTACCTAGTTCAATGTGTTATGAAAATAGGGCCAAATAAGCCCTAATTCACATTAGATTATCACATTCAATGGATTCGGCTCGCTGTTTATCATTTGTGCACCACATTGAACCAATCAATAAATTAGTTAAATATGGTGGTAAAATGGTCCAATCAATCCCTAATCCACATTAGATTATTTAATTAGGTATATTTGGGTTATATTGGCCTTATTTTCACACCACATTAAACTAATCAATCAATTGGTTTAATATGATGTGAAAATAGGGCCAATCAAGCCCTAATATAATTAGATTATGAAAATCAATGGAATATGGATTGATTGGGAATATTTACACACCAAATTATACTCAATTATGTAAAAACATGTATACATAATTAAAATGATAGGCATAACATGAATTAGCATCCAAGGGGATGGTGGTGAAGTGTAATAGTGTGCAATGTCAATAAAAATGAAATACCTTAAATTAGATGATAGGCTATTGGTATACCTCTCATTTAATCAATAAATGGATCGGTGTCATTTTTAACTAGGGTAGTGTCTGATAGCTATATGTAATGAGAACGTCTGATATTGGAGTTGTATAGTTCACTATTTGTGGGGTTTTACTTTTGTTGTAATTTCTAAGTCTTAAAAATGGTAAATAAGACTCTAACTCTATTTTGAAAAAAGGTAAATCTAAGAGGTTTATAACTCAAGATATCTTAATGGAATTCACACCATCAACAACCAAAACTTAAACATCTAGCATAGGACATATGATGTCCTCACTTGAATTTCTCGATTGGGTAGGACAATGTGATGTTCTAGAATATAAGAATGTTGTCTATTGTCACTTAAACAAATTTTGACAAATTTTCAATATGAGATGAATTAAAAAACTTACTCTAATTTAAAAATTCACTATTTCATAAAGAAAACATGTTTATATTAAATTGAAATAACTCTTGCATGTAAATAAAACACACTTGCATTTAAAAACAATCACTTCTTTACTTTGAAAGGAAATCACTCTAAATTAAAAATAAATCACTCTTATGTTTAAAAGGAAATTACACACTATAATATGTGAAATATACATAAATTAAATAAATAATTCTAAACTATTAAACTAAAAGTATTAATTTATCTTGATCTTTGGAGAGAAGTGGACCCTTGCTCCTTCCTCAAAACGAGAATTGCTTTACTCAGTAATAAAAAGAAATGTTTAACTTTATTTCATTAAAAGGAATATATATATATATATATATATACATATATATACATATATATATATACATATATATATATATACATATACATATATATATATATATATATATATATATATATATATATATATATATATATATATATATATATACATATACATATATATATATATATATATATATATATATACATATATATACATATATACATATACATATATACATATATATATACATATATATATATGTATTTGTATATGTATATGTATATATATGTGTGTGTGTGTGTGTGTGTGTGTGTGTATGTGTGTGTGTGTGTATATACATATATATATATATATACATATATATATATATATATATACATATATATATATATACATACATATATATATATATATACATATATATACATATATATACATATATATATATACATATAAATATATATATATATATATATATATACATATATATATATACATATATATATATACATATATATATACATATATATATAAATATACATATATATATACATATATATATATATATATACATATATATATATATACATATATATATATATACATATATATATATATATATATATACATATATATATGAAATGCTTCTTCTAGTTTCTAATATACATATATATGAAATGCTTCTTCTGGTTTCTAACTTCAATAGCTTTTTAATTCACCAACTACTAACTTTTCCAACTTCTTCTAACTATCTGGAATGAGAAAGAGATATGTATTTAAGCACATCTCAACATCTATTCATAGATTAAAAATTCTTGGTGATCTAAACACCCAAATTTACTTATTCAAAATATAGAAAATCTAAGATTTAGATCACATGCTTCTAGAAAGGTGTTGGGATTGACTTGACTAATAATAGATAGAAACTAACTAATATATATCTAAAGATACTTATCTAATTTTACAAAATCGAATTACAAACATATCCAAATTATTTTACGCCAGTATCATGAATGGTAGTATCTAAAATAGGATATCTAAATATATAAATTTTATTTATATACAATATATATCTTTAGAATCATTATTTCTATTAGTAGGATCCAGCTAGATGTCTTCAGAGCATGCATGGGTGTCTTTGGAGCATGCTTGAGTGTCTTCAGAGCATCTTATACAAGGCTTCAAATCAATCTGTATAGGTCTTTATAACATGCTTAGACATCTTCAAAGAAACCTGTATAGGTATTTATATCACCCTTAGAGTGTCTTTGGAGTGTCAAATATTTGGAGCTCATTTGTCAAATCCCTAAAATTATAGCCAAAACAAGTTGCCAAAACTTGTTTAATGTCTTCTCAAAATTATTTTATCATTGGGATTTATTTATATACACAAAATTTTATTTATTCCATCCAAGTTAGACACAATAACAAGGTAAATAATCAACAATAAATTAGATACAAATAAATGACAAATTGCATTCATTTCCTACTTAGATAATACCTTAACTATTAAATGCAATGTAATATATAACCAAAGGAAAAAATTTATAAATAGTTTATATTAGATATAATGAGCTATATGGAATGCTCATCATTTCTCCCCCACACTTTACTTCTTGTAATTCCTCTTGAAAACAAGTGGAATAACTAGTCTTCAACACAAAATTCTTAATTCTAGCCACTGACTAAGATCATAAATTTGAAAATGGTGGCCCTAGTCATAGTGACCTCTAGGCAAGAATCCAATATCGATTACAAATGTGTGTAACCAAGCATGAAACTCAACTTCTAACTAATTGTACCAAATCTACCATGAAAATAGAGGATAAATAATTATTGGAGGCTTGAATCTCATTCCAATCCATACGTCTAAACCTCCTTCATCTAAGATCTGATTGATAATATATGTAATTTCCCAGGCTCTCTTAAGACTCCATCTGATAGTGGTAGGGATCAAGACTTCCATACACTTTAAATAAATAGGTAAAGTATCTTACTTGGCAATGTTTGCATTGATGGAAGTGGTAGAATGTTGGCTCAGAAAAGCTCTAAAGGATGCCACATTGGCTCTCAATAATTCATGGTATTTATTCTTCATATACATGAGGTACATTTTTTTTAAAGTAGCAAGAATCTTTCTTACCTAAATAATTTGGCATCTCATAAACATTCCAATAGTGTTTTGCAATTCCAAAATTTTATTATTATCTTGTTGCCATGCTATTTGATTTCTCAGAGTAGAGAGAAAGGCATGCAATTATGTTTCTCCTAAAAATATATTTATTTAAAAATTAGATTGGTAACCTAAAAACATGTTAAAAATATAAAATTCATAGATTCAATCTTGTCTTTCTCTAGTACTTTTGAGAAAGATGTCCATAAACATGTGCTCATATAAAATAATGTGAGGAAATCCAAGATAAATTAACTAAATCTGCCACTTTTAGAATTGCTCGTGAAGAAAAAGAACATAAATAGAGGAAGATTGCCTGCATGAAAAAAATTTCTCAAAAATCACACAAATATGCTAGATGGAGGCCTAAGATTTTTTCAATTACTATTAAGACTCCACCAATTGTTGTTGATACTCAAATTTTATCTTAGCATTTTCTTCCTTCAGCTTTTGAATTTTATGTTGGGTGTTGTTCTAAACTTAAATCATTTCATGGAGTAGAATGGGGAAGTAAGGAACAAATCTTGTAGGTCCCTCAATCTAGACAGTTATTTCTCTTATCTTTCTCTACATTGCTTGTACAGAGGCTTGTAACTTAGCAATCAGAGTGGTTAGCTCTCATATTCTATCAGTGTGTTGAACAATCAATGCATTTCTATCATAAATAATCCATTTTAGATTATTAATTTTATTATTTTTATCAACATTAGCATTTTTTAAATTAGCAATTTGGGTGTCCTAAATAACAAGAGAATTTCATAAAGTACTCAACTCTTGATTTTGTGAAAAATTCAAATTGTGTACTCTAGTCTGCTTAGATTTTATTATGGTAATAATTACCTCTTATTCCCTAGCTCAAGTGAAAATTTCTTAAAATGTTTATTCTAAATTAGAAATAGTCAATTCCTTACCTTGAAACATTCAATGAATAAAATATAATTTAGTTTGTTGTTGTTGAATGGTCTCTTCATACCGAGATAGAGCCATGACATGATGTAACTCTTCTTTTTTGTTAATAAGATGGGGGGAAGATGTAGCTTATTGTATCAATTATGATTTACCCTTATTAGCTACAAAGGGTAAAGGTCACTTTACTTCTTGAGTCACAATGGTTTTTCAAGGGTTTCTATTTCAAATATAATTTCTTGTGCATGGTGTTCTTATGTAATAGCTGGTTCAAAATATATAATATCAATGGGGGATATTAAGTTTCCAAAACTACTAATAACTTGTACATCTTCTTCTTATTCCTATAGAATAAGCCACCAAATGCATGAGAGATTGGATGGAGGATTAGGGTTATCTAAGGAAAATCCCATTTGTCTCTTTGATCTTTGGCATAGCATATATAGAGTCAAGGGTGCCGAATATGGGACTTCCTTAATTTGTGTTATGATAAAATGAAAATAGGCACGGCATGGTGTTTTTTTGACAAAAAATTTAGAAAAAATATGGAGGAAGGAGGACCAAGCCTTTTCGCCTTTAGGATTTTGTAAAAAATAATGTTGAAAAATGAGGTTAACCAACCCATGGTATTAGATGGACCTAGTACCTCTTTTCAATTTTTGAGAAAATTGATTTGGGCATTATGAAGGAAATATGGAAGATTTACCTTGTATTATTCTCTAGTTGATCCTTTCCTTAGGTGAAATTGCATGGAATCTCCACCAATAACTATGAATTTACCATCATAATTAAGATATTTCATAATTTAGAATAAAACATTCTACCATGGCTGGGGAAGGATGTCTCTCATAATTCCTCTAGCGAATCCTTATAGAAACTTGGCCATTCTAGGGTAGGGCTCATTTTCTTCAATAAACATGTCAATTAAGTCAGTAAAACTTATCTTATCAATAACAACTACACCCTCCTTATGAATTTGAGAGAGTTTACTAATCATATAAGGATTTACTACAATATGTTTACCTTTGATAATAGAATGGTCGTTATCAAAATTCTCAAATAATTCTTGCACAAGCTCTTCATGAAAACCTTGAAACATTTTCATGAAGTTTAACCACCCTGATGACTCAAAGATATCTTTGAATGCCTAATCCTAAAGTAATGCATCTGAGGACTCTGATTCACTTTTCTTATTCCTTCCAGCCATATTTGGAGTTAACACTATTTGATTCAAATTCTAACTAATCTATGAAAACTAGAGCTCAGAATTACACATGGTATAAAGGAAGGAAAGAAACTAGGGATATGATGAAATAATGGATAAAAATAATAATGTAATAGTGAGTAGTAAATCAAGGTATATTATGAGATTATGATAAAAATTATGGTAGTAATTATGGTGATTACATTGGATCATGTGATATTTAATGGGAAGGTGTTTTATCTAGTCATTATTAATGATGTGGTGTAAATGCCATAATTGGAAACACTTGGAGTAATAGCTATAATGAATTATGCATCACATCAAATATTTTTTAAAGACCCTTTATTTAAAACACCATCATATCAAGTATATTTGAAAAGGTCTTTTGAAAACACCATCATATAAAATCTTTAATGCGGTGATGATGTTGTTGATTCATCAATGACATCACCAAAACTTGTCCATTTTAAAAGTGTCAATTGCCTAATGATTACATATGTACAACTTGAAATAAAAAATTCCCTGTCTTTTGGGAAAGAAATACAACTGTATCTTTTCCATATGAATCCATGCCTATCTTCTAGAGGTGTCATGTGTCCTACAAGGATAAACAAGTCGGAAAAGATAAGTTAGTTGACAATAATTCATATTTTATTACAAAAAAATTTCCTAAAAAGTGCCATTTACTAGTTTTCACCTTTTAGTATTTTATTTTTAATTAATTAATTTATTTATTTTTATGCTTTTTTATTTTCAGTTTTTATTATTATTTTTTAATTTTGAAGGGAGGAGAACCACCATTTGATGGTTTTTAGCACTCCTCCTTTATTGGATGACTACTACAAAAATCATTTGCCTTAGTGGAAGAACCAGGTTCTTCCATAAGGTCAAATTAGTTTTGGTTCTATTCAATAAACTCTTCCTTGTTAAGAGGTCTGATGTACACCTGAAGCCTGTGACCATTGACCAAAAGTGTCATTTGGTCACCATCAATTGGTTAAAGCTAAATAGAGCCATGACTAAAAATGGTTTTAATTAGGTATGGTACAAACCATCTTATCCTTAACTTACTATTGAAATTTTGGAATTTAGAATAAAAAAGGAGTGCCCAATCACCCTCTTAAAACTGTCTTTCTTCGATGTGAGTGTCATTCCACTACTTTTTATGCTTCTAGATCATGTGAGTTTGAGGGAGTGCATCCATTCTCATTTCATCCAACCCATTTAGCTACATTATTCTTTATTTTTGTGCTTCATCAAGATCATTTTCCATATCATTTGTTATCCTTAATGTCTAGAATTCAAATTCTATTGGTAACAAAGGTTTCTTTACATGCACAAGTTCATATGGAGAAAATCTTATAGTTGTCTTCCATGTTGTATTGTATGTCCAAACTACTTTAGCTACTTTTTTTGTTGAATATTTTTTATTTCTATTCACTAATTTGGTTAGGATGTTTTCTAGTTCTTGGTTGGTGACTTCCACTTTCCCATTACCTTGGGAATGATATGGTGAAGATTTCTTATGATTTATTTAATATAACTATGTAAAAGCTTTGATCATGTTGGACATGAATGGGGTCCTTAATGGGGTCCTTGATCTGAAATAATAGATCTAAGAGCACCAAATTTTAGCATGATCTTATGGTATAGGAAACAACAACCATTTTTTCCCTAGTAAAGGTGAGTTCCTACACTTCAATCCACTTAGTAACATAATAATTACACACCAATAAATATTCTTTTCCTTGAGATGATGGGTTGATTGGTCCAATAAATTTCAAACCCCATTTTTCAAATGATTCTAAACTTATTTAAGGATAAAGAGGCATTTCAGAGGATATAGTAGGCTTACTCATCCTTTGGTAAGGATCACATTTCCATACAAACTTTTTGATAGTCTTGTAAAGAGATGGCTAGTAGTAACCTACACCAAGGACATTATGAATGATCCTTTTTGTTTAATAATGTCCTCCTCTTGGTTCACTAAGGCATGCTCTGATGATTTCATACACTTCATCTTCTTTGACACACTTACGAAGTATATGATCAAGTTCAAATTTAAACAACACGCCTTTACATAATTTGAAATGAGAATTATCTCTAACAAAACATTTTCGTTCTTCAGAGGTGAAGTAATGAGGAACTTTCCATTTTGCCAAGTAATTTTCCATGTCTAATAATCATGGCAAGTATGTGGATATGGAAAATGATTGCTCATCTAGAAAAGAGTCTTTCATAGGTTCATCTTCAATTGTAGTGATCAATCTAGATAAAAATTTAGCAACAACATTATACTTCCCTGTTTTTTCTATGATGGTTATGTCAAATTCTTGTAATAGTAATAACCATCTAATTATTCTCCCACTTGATACTAGTTTATTAATTAAGTACTTAAATGTTGAATAACCTTTATAGATAAATACCTGATAACTAGTAATGTAATACCTAAACTTGTTTATAGTATAGATAATAATAAGAAATTATTTTTTTGTGGTAGTGTAGTTATTCTTTGCGGGAGTAAGATTATTACTAATATAATAAATGGCATATATTTTTTCATCCTCATCTCTTTAACCTAATATTACTCCTAATGCATGATTAGAAACATTAGTATAGACATTAAAATGCTTTTCCCAATTAGGTCCTTTCAAGATTAGAGCAGCCATGATTTTAATCATTAATGTTTCAAAGGCTTCTTGACATTTATCAATCAATACAAATTCACTATCTTTTGCTAACAAGGAAAACATAGGTTCATCTATCTTTTTGATGTCTTTAATGAATCTTCTATAATATACTGCATGACCAAAATAAATTTAACGTCAATTTGTGTTTATAGAATGGGGAGGTTATAAATTACCTCAATATTTTTAGGATCTACTTTTATTCTTTGAGAAGAGATATGATGTTCTAATATTATCCTTTCATCAACCATTATGATGCATTTCTCATGACTTAAATATACTTGGTGATCTTCACATCTATTAATCACTTTATCTAAGTTATTCAAATATTCATAAAATAAAGTATCATGGATAGTGAAATCATCCATATACACTTCCACATAGTCATTGGTAAGATCAAAAAATATTGCTAACACTGCTCTCTGAAAGGTAATAGATACATTACACAATCCAAAATGAAGGACTGTATAACCATATGTTCCCTAGGGGAAGGTAAATGTTTTTTTTATTAATCTTCAAGTGCTATTATTATTTGGTTGTATCCATTGAATCCATCTAAGAAAGAAAAATACTATTTTCCTCCCAAGTTATCCAATATTTGATCAATAAAAGGCAAGAAAAGTAGTCTCTTATAGTGGATTTGTTTAGTTATTTGTAGTCTACACAAACTCTACATTTTCCATTGTTTTTAGGCACAATAACTAGATTTGAGACCCATTGGCTATCAGATATAGGATAGATAAAACCAACTTCTAATAATTTTTCTATTTCTTTCTTCATAATTGATTTCAAGGCTAGGTTAATCCTCCATTGTGGTTGTTTGACTGGACTAATATTTTTAATGTAGATGTGATGTGTATAGACACTGGGATGTATTATTTTCATGTCACTATGATCCCAAGCAAAACCTTTTGTCTGTTGTATCAATACATCAACTACTTTTCTTTCCTCTTGGCCAATTAACCAACTGTTGATAGTTAACAATTTACCTAGTTAGATTGTAATCTATTTAGTACCTAGGGCAATGGAATTCAATTATTTGTATTCACTTATCAAGGCATTAAATGGACATGTGTGTGGTATTAAAATGTGAAGTGTGGCTACATCCTTATAAAAAGTCTCATTTTGGAAAGCATATTGGTCAATAGACAATGAAAATCATGTAAAAATGAATTATTCTCATTTTGAGCCTAATCAACTATGGCTTGTTGGATGTCTTGTGGACCAAATAACATGTTTATTGGCATTATGTTATTTTATTTATTCTCAATAGTAGAGGTGGATTCTTATCATTCATGATTTTTCATCTTAAGAGCATAGCTATCAATCTTCTGAGTTAATCCACTAATCTTCGTAACTAAGTTATTAGTCTTCAGAGCTAAGCTACTAGTCTTCAAAGCTAAACCTTCAGACTTCAAAGCAAAATTGTTACTCTTCAAATAAAAACTATCAAAATTTGGAACAAAATTGTCAGTCTTTAGATAAAAATGGTTAGACTTGAAAGCAAAACTATCAGACTTCAGAGCTAGGATCTCTTAGTCTAAATCTTATATTATTTGTTCTACAAATTCTTGGTCATGTTCTTTGATGGTAACCATGGTTAAGGAAGACACACTAGTTTAGTTTTGTTTAAGTTGATCCATCTATTTATTCAAAAAGACCCATTGAAGGTCCAGTATGTGGATAGAGAGATATCTATTTAGCGTGAATTCCATTAGAAATAATCATGTTTCTAGATCTATAATCAATTCATACTATAATTGTAGATAACCAAAGTCTACCAAGGATGATTGGATATACTACCCTCTTTGGTTTAGTTTTAAGGATCATGAAATCAATAGCGTATTCTTAGGATTCTATGATAAGTGGTACATTATTTATAGTTCCTTCAAAGACAACAGTCGATTGATCTGCCATTTGCAAGATTGTTGTGGTAGGCTAAAACCCTATGAGAGATAAAGACTCTAGTATGTTGATAGTCATTATGTTTATGGCAACACCTAGACCTACAAACAAATTTAGAATAGTCTTGTTCCCAATTGTCATAGTCATCATAGGATTACTAAGATCTCCATATTTAGGAACAAGTATGTTTCCTGCTAATAAATTAACAATTTTACCAGTTGCATGAATTGTTTTGGGATACTTCTTTCTTACGAGTACTTTGATGCACAATCTTTTGATTATTTGATTTAACTCAAGAATATATTTAATGGCTCATAGAATTGTAACCTATATCTTCATTTATTTTAATCTATGTAGTAATTCAAAATCTTCCCGAGGTTTCTCTTCCTTAAGTCTCTCAAGAAATGGAATAGCAAGGGGATCTTGAATTGTAGTTGGTGTGGTTATGGCTTCTACCTTTTCTTTAGTTGGTTCTTGGAATAGAAGTGATTCAAGAGTGTGTTCATCATTTGAAATTTTAGTTATTTAAATGGGTGAATCTCCTACTACCTTCCTTGATCTGAGTTAAATATTATTACATTCACCTAAACCACTTGTGATAATACTTTCTTGATCAAATCCATAGACAAGTGTATTTTGCCTATTCTTAGGATTTACCACTGGGTGAGAAAGTAACTATGGATGATTAACATACTAATCAATTGGTGTTGGCTGAGGTTGTGGAGGCATTAAGGCCTATTGTGAAGGAAACCTTCTTTGTGGTTGATATTGTTGATTTAACCATTGAGGTGGTGGTTGTTATATCTAATGTGGTTGTTGGTTCTATTGTTGTTCCCAAGGTTGATTTTAAGGCATTCCCCACATATGTGGCATCTATTCTTTATCACCCCATGGTTGTGGTCATGGTGGTCCCCACATTGGTGGTGAAACTTGTCTAACCCATGTTATTATCCATGGATTGGGAGAAATCTTGGACCAAACTAATTTTAAGGCTGAGAGTATTAGTTTCCTTATCTTTTATAGAGTTTACTTCTTCAATGATATGTGTTACTTGTTTAAATTGATTTTTTATAGTAATAAGGTGTTTTAAATTCTTGGTGTCATGGTCTAGGTCACAAATACCATATACCTCTATTTTGTCTAAGGGGCAATCCTTTATCACATGTTTGATTCTACATCTTGGACAATATATTGACAACTATTTAGTGTTGGTAGCATTGGCTTTTGCTTTAAGTCCATCTAGTATGGATGCCAATTATATTATAATGTTTGTCTTGAAATTAGAAAATTCCTCCATTAATTTCCTAATTTTAGGTGATTTTCCTAACCTTGATTTCCTTATGCTAGGTCTTGTTCTGGAGTAGTTAGTACATAATTCTTAAATTTGATAAAAGGTTAACTTGTCAATGTCACCCTTTCCCATTAGATTAAAAGCATCACATGCATTATCATCTAATCCTTTAAGAAATACTATTTTCACAACCTCCTCAGTGAGTTGGTAACCATTCCTTTTATGGTTAAATATAAACCTATCAAGGTAATCTTCTAAGGTTTCATCTACATTTTGTTTGATCCTGAAAAAGTCTTCCTTTTATTATTTGACTCTACAATAATCTTGGTATTTGTCTATAAATATAGTTTTCATTTCATCTGAAGTGGTTATGGAATTACCCTCAAGGCCCATGAACCATCTCATGGTTACATCCTGGAGTGTAGATGAGAATAATTTCAACTTTTGATTATCTGTGACAAAATCATATATTTGGCAAAGAACCTAAAATTCAAAGAGGAATTGATCTGGATCCTCTAAGTATTTATCTTTTAAAGTAGGTAAAATGGATGGTGAAATGTTTTTCATGGAAGTTCTATCATCAAGACCCAATCTAATTGGATAAAGAAATTGTTTTTTCCTATTGGGGCTATCGATAAGGGTTTTCCACATGTGCATGTTCATCTCCCATGTTTTCTTCCCAACTTTGGTTATTTATGCAATCTAAATTTTCTTCTTGGGTGCTCAATCTATGGTCTATCTCAAGAAAAGAATATTCCATTAGATCTTCTTCTTGTGAAACTTGTGTATCAAATCCAACTATTCAAGAAAGAGAATTTTTGGGATCAACTCTCCCTATTGGAGAAGATGTTCTAAATAGGATTCTTTTTGTAGGATCTATTTGTGAGGAGGAATCTTGTTCAAGAGAGGAATTAAAAAAATGGCTTTCAAGTTCCTTTATTTCACTTATTGATCTTTCTATCAAGTATTAGACCCTCTCTTATTTTTGATTTATATGGGATCCCTTAGAGATAAACCATCCTTGAGAATCTCTTAGACAGTTCATAAATCTAAAGACTCCTAAATTATTTTTGTGTTTCTAAATTTTATGAATGTTTTTGAGTTTCCATGTATAACTCTATTATACTATATCAATAACACTTATTGATGAATGTGTTTCCCATTAATGGTGCCAAAAATGATAGGATTTTTTTTATACATCTCATTTAACCAATCAATGCATTGGTGTCATTTTTAACCAAGTTAGTGTTCGATGACTATATGCAATGAGATTTTTTGATATTAGAGTTGTACAACTCATTGTTTGGGAGGTTTTACTTCTATTGTGATTTCTAAGTCCTAAAAATAGTAAATAAGACTCTAACTCTATTTTGCAAAGAGGTAAATCTAAGAGGTTTTCTAACTGAATATGTCCTATTGGCATTCATACCATCAACAACTAGAACTTAAACATCTGGTATAAGACATATGATGTCCTCACTCAACTTGCCCGATTGGGTAGGATAGTGTGATGTTCCAAAATCTGATAATGTTGTCTATTATCACTTAAACAACTTTATAAAAATTCTAAATAAAAGATGAATTAACAAACTTACTCTAATTTAAAAATTCACTCTTGCATAAAGAAAACCTGCTTATATTGAATTGAAATAACTCTTACATGTAATTGAAACACACTTGTATTAAAGGAATTCACACTTTATTTTTAAAAGGAAATTTACACTTGCATTTAAAAATAATCACTTCTTTTTGTTGAAAGGAAATCACTCTGCATTCAAAATAAATCACTCTTGTATTTAAAATGAAATTACACTCTACGGTAAATGAAATATACCTAAATTAAAGAAACATTTCTAAACTATTAAACTAAAAGTACCAATTTATCCTGATCTTCATAGAGAAGTGGGCCCTTTCTCCTTCCTTAGAACAAGAACTACTTTACTCAGTAACAAAAACAAATGTTGAACTTCATTTTATTCAAAGGAACATATACAAATATGAAATGTTTCTTTTAATTTCTAACTTCAACAACTTTCTAATTCACCAACTACAAACTTTTCCAACTTCTTATAACTATCTAGAATGAGAAGGAGATATGTATTTAAGCACATCTCAACATCTGTTCACAGAGTACAAAATCTTGGCAATCTAAACACCCAAATCTACTTATTCAAAATATAGACAATCTAGGAGTCAAATCCCATTCTTCTAAGAAGGCGTTGGAACTGATTGACTAACAATAGATATAAACTAACTAATATATATCCAAAGATACTTATTCAATTTTACAAAATATAAGTACAAATATATCTATATTATTTTAGGCTATTACCATGAATGGTAATGTCTAAAATAAGATATATAAATATATAATTATATTTATATACAATAAATATCCTTAAAATTGTAGCCAAAAAGAGTTTTCAAAACTTGTTTGATGTCTTCTCAAAATTATCCCACCATTGGGATGTGTTTCTGTACACAAGATTGTACTTATTCCATCCAAGCTAGACATAATAACAAGGTAAATAATCAATAATAAATTACATACAAACAAATGACAAATTGCATTCATTTCCTACTTAGATAAGACCTTAACTATTGAATGCAATGCAATATATAACCAAAGGCAACACTCTATGGACAATTTGTATTAGATATAATGAGATATATGGATTACTCATCGTTGGATATCTATTTGGTTGTCATGAGATAGTTTTGATTTTTTTTGAGAAGGTAATTAAAAAGTGATATCTTTGGCATTCAAATGACTTTGGAGCCCTTTTTTTCCTTGAAACATTTTTTTGAGACCGATAGATTGTTGCACTCATATAAAGGCCAATATCACCAATTAATAAAAACTTTTAAAAGAATGCAATGGATTTTTTAATAAATATAATACCTTCAATGGGAAAAATGATATGAGAAATCGAAAATAATAACCTTGAGATAGGTATTTATTGACATTTTTAGATAGATAAAATTTAATATATTTATCATGATAAATATAGCGTGTTAATGTTGTTATTATCATTACTACCTGACACCAGAACTAAAACAAGGGATGTAGTAAGTCGAGGTAGGTTTTTTATTTCATTCATTATATTTGGAAAGGGATCCCTCCAACCTTTATTAATGTATCTAAAACTAAAATAAATATAAAATATTATAATATAACTATAATATTTTAAATTTATATTATTATATAGAATATTTCTATGTTATATTAATTAATATATTATATTATAGAGTATATGATATTATATATTATTATAATATATATTATATTGTATTATTAGAGTATAAACTATATAATATTTATCACACAATATATTTTAATTTTATATTGTATATGTATGTATGTATGTATTGATATTAAGGGTGAGGGACATTACCCATACAAAGGAAGAATCAGAAGAGCACAAAACATGTGGTGTTCCCATTGAGGTAGAGACAACCAACCAAGATCAAGTCCCAAAGGGAAAGATATAGAGCATTGAGGCAAGTTAGAACAATAACTATAGTAAAAGTAACCAAAAAGAGTTTTAAAAGATACCTAAAATGGTCAAAAATATTTTAGATGTGTGGAATTATGAATAGGCCCTAGATTGCCTTCATCCTCCTTACTACAATTGCCCAGGATGAAGACATCTCCCAAACCAATTACATTCACTACCATATGAAAATGATCCTACATGTGTCTAGAAGCCATTACCTTGGAGTCCTTTAAATGGCCACTATTGAGAAACCTATCGTTATCCTCCTCCATGGCAGCACCACTCTTATGCTAGAGAAGATTTCCACAAGGAACTATATTGCATAAGCTAAAGGATCAAAGTCAAATCTACCAATGAAAGGAGTAAGGGAGGGTAGAGGTTAGAAACACACATTTAAGGAGAGAATAAAAGGGATGACATTAAAATAACCCTCCACTAAAGCCTTCTAAGTTTCAAGTAATTTTACAAAAAAAAAACAAAATCCCAAAATATAGTTAGGGGACCAGAACAAGATACTATGAACCAAAAAAGGAAAGGACTTGTCCAATTACCTTAGAGAAATGAATCAACCATCTGACCAAGCCACCCCAAATTTCCTTCTAGAAAAGAGACTCTATTAGGAAGATAGAACATAGATCAATATTAATGAATTAAAGATGGAAATAAAAGTCAAAAAACACAAAATAATAGAGACATAGATTTAATGTGGTTCACCCAATATGGGCTATGTCCACACAAAAATAGCCAATCCTTCTTATTATTCAATCCAACAAATGAAGGGGAAAAACCTAAAATACATCCATTTTAATAACCTCTTCACTCACACACAATATGCCACAGTGATTACAATTCCCTCATATCAAAAGGAGGGTTACATATTAGGATAAAAATGCACAAACATAATTCCTACCATTAGATCTACAACCTAACAGTGAATGGTCTAGATTTACTACAAAATTATAATATTTTACAATACAACCATTGGGGGGTGGGGGGGGCATTGCCCCCCACATCCCCCTATCTATAACTAGGCATTATAATAAGATCAGGCTCTGCCATATAATAGTCTCCACCATAGTCTTGGTCACCTTAATATTCTTGACCATGTAAAGTATAATACTAGTGGAAATGGATACCACCTTTGTGTTTTTCTTTTTGCTCCATATCACATGCAAGTACTCTTCCCCAATTATGGCCCTGATGGCATCCATAACCTCCAAATTTAACATCCAAAATATCAATCTTAACCGATGAATGGAAATTCTATCACAAAATGCCATTTCATGTTTCTTAATTCATAAAGAGAATGGGCACAATAATAGCCAAATTAATATCTATTAAGTTAATTGTTGTTTCAATTGTACATACAAATATTCAAAGAGAAATTGAACCAATTCTACCAATTGTCATGTGTATAAATCCTTGAGAGAAAATGTTGGCCATCATGTCATGTTGTCAAACACCCAATATAATTAATGCCCATATATGAGGGACAATCTAAGTAAACCATGCCAATCATTGAAGTGAAATGAAATGATCAACCTATGGAGTTTGAATGTTTTTGAATTATTTTTTAAAAATTATGAAATAATATCTCCATAAACTTTAAACCCATAAATATTCTATATAAATTATCTACAATATCTCCTTTTCTATCTACCATAATCTCTTCCAATTGGTCCACACCCCAATTGGCCAAAAAATCAGTCTGTTTGTTAGCCTCCTTGAAGAAATGAAAAATGAACTAAGAAACCATTTCATATAAGATATTCCAAGGCATGGTGAGGACGTTTTTGATCTTTCAAGCCTTAGCTTGGTGATTTTGAATATCATCCATAATTATTTTGTAATTTCCTTCGATAACTAGGTACCCAATACCACATTGATGAGCTAATTGTATGCCTAAGAAAATGCTTGAGATTTGGCCTCATTATTTGTTCCATCTTGAAGACTAAAATGAGGCACATATGAGATATTTTAATGAAATATTGAATATTACACCTAGCTCTTGAAGCTCTAGGGTTCTCATGTTCTGCACCATCAAAGTTCAATTTCAATAAACCTGTAGGAGCATAGTCCAGGAAGCTCTAAGATGAGGTTGGGGTTTTACTCTATATACAATTGACCCATTAATGGGTGATACTATAGATTATATTTTTATATACTAAATTTCATACATATATTATGGAATGTATGTATGTGTGTGTAAAAAATGAAAAGCATCTAATGGTGAGCCTAACAATGTATGTTGAAGGAACCTATGCCATTATCTCCCCAAGACCCAAGGGTAAGGATACCACAATATCCCCCTTCACTCAACATGATGACCTTCAATGACTAAACAAATCATACATAGACACTTCCTTTAACAAGTGTGAGCTTAGCAGGTCACATGTCTCAATTGGGGGTCCATGATAGCTATATTATTTAGACCATGTGGTTAAGTTTCCCACTATCGGTGATATTTATTTTTAACCCATAAATTGTAAATTACATTAGCCTCTAAGTGGATATGCATGTAGTTAATAAAATTTATCCAAACATTGGAGCTCTTAATTATTACTTAAAGTGTGTTAGTTATGTTAGGTCGAAGGAAGATGATAAATTCTAACTTATAATGACTTGAAATCTTTTCTAAGAAACACCCATTTTCTATAGATCACACTTTCCACCCACATTGGTGTTACTGGTAATTTTTGGGTGTCGTTGATATCCTCTTTAGCATCTCCATCACCACCTCCTCCTAGTAACCACCTTTCTTCTTCCCCTCCTCCATGTCAACACCTTTTCTAATGATGTTTTCATATAACTTGGATTGAATGTGTATGTGGATTATGAGATTTCCTACCATGAACTAAAACATAAAGGCCATGCTGATAGACTAGATAAATATGAACTCTGAGCATAGACCCACCATATCCTAGTCAATGAGCTAGAGAGAAAATAGCTTATCCATGATATCTATATTTTTGGAGGTAGAGCCTTCACTTATGCTTATCATTTTAAATTATTTAATATATTGAGGGATCCTTGTCATAATCATACCTAAACTAATAGGAAGTAGTGAAATGAATATATTAATTATGGAGATGAATATCCGATTGTGGTCTCCTAATGAGATTAGTTTAATGTGGCACACAAATGGGGCCAATCAATACCTAATCCACATTAGATTGTCACATTTGGAGGATTAGGGATTGATTGGCCATGTTGTGCACCACATTGAACTGATCAAGTGATAAGTTCAATCTGGTTCTCAAATGGGGTCGATCGATCCCTAATCCACATTAGATTATCACATTTAATGGATTAGGGTTGAATTGGACTTGTTTTATCACCACATTACATTGAGCTATTATTTAATTCATTATATTATGAAAATAAGGCTAATTAATCCCTAGCTCACATTAGATTTCCATATTTGGTGGGTTAGGCTTAATTGGTGCCATTTGTGCACCGAATTAAATTGCTCGATTGATTGGTTTAATGTGGTGGGAAAATTGGGCCAATAAATCCCTAATCCACATTAGATTATTGTAATATTTATATTTTCATTTGAATGGCCATTTTTCACATCATATTGAATTGATCAATCAATTGGTTCAATGTGATGTGTAAATGAGGTCAATCAAGCCCTACTACACATTATATTATTACGTTTAATGGAATAAGGATTGATTGGAACTATTTACACACCAAATTGTAATCAAATATGTAAAACCATGTATGCCTAATTATACTGATAGGTGTAACATGCAATAGCATCTAAGGATTTGGTGGTAAATTGTAATAGTGTTCAATGTCAATAAAGATGGAAAACCTTAAATTAGATTTCTATTTGATTATCATGGGGAAGTGTTGTATTTTTATTGGAGAAGATGATACAAAAAAGTGATATCTTAAGTATGTAATTCACATTGGAGCCCTTTTTGCTCTCCTTGAAAGATGTTTTTATAATTGACAGAGTATGACAACCATATAAAGGCCATCTATCACCAATCAAATGAAACTTTACAAAGAATGTGATGGATTTTTTAATCAATATGGAATTAGAAATCCAAAAAAACAATCTTGATATAGATATTCATTGACATTTTTAGATAGATAAATTTAAGATATTTAGCATGATAAATATAGAGTTTCAATGTTATCTTTATCTCTTCTTCCTAGTATTGGAATTGAAATAAGGGATGTAGTAGGTCAAGGTTTAAAATCACTTATTGGAAATGTAGGTATATAATAGTTCAACAACTCAATCCCTAGGAGGGAGTGATGAGCTGAATCCACTAGATGGTTTATGATCATTATGCCTACCTCAAAAATCATGACATTTATCCTATTATACATATGCCCATTGACATTTCAGTAGTATATGGTGGCCAAAAATGTTTGGAACCTTTAGAGGAAAAAAATGAGGATGATAGTGTTGTAATTATGGTGGATAATGTAGTCCAATACCTTAATCCACCAAACCCATTGAAGGCAATGTTTGTAAATGTGAAGGAGATTCCTAGTTTGAAAGTTAAAAGGGGTGGGTCAGTTATATTATTTATAAAAAGGAAGTCATGAGGTTACATTGTATATTAATTTAGATCCCATTGATGAGGTTGTATCTAAAAATAAAAATAAAAATGAAATAGTCTATGTAGGAGAATAATATTCTCACAAAATGCCTATAAATCCTTTCAAAATGAAGAATTCCATATTGGAACACTCACAATTAAGAGTATACATTACATTCCATTAGGAGTGTTCACATATATAATCCTGAATAATTATTGGCAACCAAAGTATAGGGGCCAGAGGAAATTTTTACATCCAAGTGGTGGCCCCATGTAATGGAATGTGTGGAAATATAAAGGATTGAAAAAACTATGAAAATGACACTTAAAAAACAATAAACAAATATCACCTAATATCCATGTGTGGGAATCTTATTGGACATGGTAATGATGGCACTTTGGTCAAATTATTGACATGATTTAATGGAATATCTTAGTTAGTACACCAATTTAACCATGACAAATTCCATGGACTTAAGAAGAAGGTAGTTATATTGGGTGTGGTTGGTACTGATTGAAAAAAATAAAGGAAACATGAACAAGTTAAACAACAAAAGGAACACATAATAACATGATATTATCTAAGACTAATTATCACTAATTGTAGACACCTAAATCTAGCTGTTGATAGCCTCCAATCAAGCTTTTGGCTAATATCCACCTAAAATGCACAATTTTGCCTTAAAATACTAAAATATGCTACATGATGTGAAATTGACATATTCAAGTGCCAATTTTGTCCAGGGTATCCCTAAATGAGGTAATGTAATTTATGGGCTAGCTAGTTTTGATCAGTTCATTTTGAGTCAAAATGCCAAATTTGCACCTGAGTGCTCTGGATTGCTCTTTCCTGTCAAACTTTTTTCATAAGATACATGCCTTCGTTATTTATTTTTGGTAACATTCTAAATGGGAATACAGTTCCAACGCATCTAATAGTGACTTCTAATTCTAATCCAGTCAAATTTTGGACTAATAACAAGACATTCTAATTAATTTGAGTAATTTGTGCACAAAGTGCTTAATCATGCTTAAGATCTAATTAACACAAATCAAGGCCTAATTAATAATTCCATGTAAACTTGTTGAAAACTTGTTTTTATAAATGAATATTGAATATCTACATCATCAAGTGACCTCATTTCTCGAGAAGATGTCCCTAGGCCATAAATGCCACAAATATCAAGAGTCATGCCTTCCATGCCTCATCAATACCTTCCATGATGCCCTCCATTCCTCTTAATTTCCCCTTCTTCCAATGTCATGATGAGGATAATTATAAACTTAATTCCAAATATTAAATTAATCCTCAACCACACATCTTAACCTTGAGATGGATGGTTCAGGTTGATTCTAATAAAATCCAAAAATCTATAAATAGGAGGCCTCACAACATCATTTCTAAGACTTGATTATGAAAATTTATAATGCACAAATGGTTCCAAAATCTTCAATAAACTAGTGTTACCATGCCAAATTGATGCCAAGCTAAGCCAATCCAAGCCACAAGCTAAAGGTGCCAAGGAGAGATGGAGGTAGCTAAGCTTCCATTACCAAGGACTTCATGAGCACAAGTTGATCAAGCCACCATTACAAAGACATTTAGATAATCCAAGGAAGGTAAAGGAATTCTTGTGTTTTATTCCTTAATTTTTATTTGTGTTTATTATTTTCTTTTGTTAAATAATCTTTCCATAGTGTCTATGACTACAGATGTTATGCTATTAGTCTATTTATTTCATTTTGTTTTCATTTTATAACTAACACCATACTAACCAAACTCTCTTGAGTCAAATTCCTAGATCACATAATAACACGCTAGATGGGATCTATCTTAAAAAACAAATTGCCAACATTCAATTTGATCATATACCAAGGGCTAGTAACAAAACTACATATGCCATGGCTACTATTGGTTCTCTGATTCAAAAAATAGATAAAGCTAGAGAGTATCAGTTCTTCATCAATAATTTGTTAGCACCAACTCATGAACCTTGAATTATTGCCATGATTTGTGATATTTTTGGTCCTAATTCTATTTGGTACTTATACCTTTATAACTACCTTCATTACCCAGTTATACCACCTAAACTATCTTGAAAACAAACCAAAGCCTTCATTAATCATTCTGATCATTATACTCTACTTGGTTCGACCCTTTTCCATCATAGTTTTGATGGAACTTTACTTCATTGTTTAACTTCGATAGAGTCTACATTAGTGTTAAGAGAAGTTCACGAAGGAGTATGTGGAACCCATTTTAGCAGGGCAGTCCTATCCAAAAAGCTCTTGCGTACTGGTTATTATTGGCCCATAATAGATGCAAATGCAACTACATATGTAAAAAACTGTGACAAATGTCAATGACATGCTAATCTGATTCATTCCCTAGCAAAAACTCTAAAACTGATGTTGACACCATGGCCATTTTATACATGGGTACTTGACCTCATTGGCAAGATTAACCCCACTTCATCTCATGGCCATAAACATATCCTTACCACAACCAAATATTTCACTAATTGGGTTGAAGCTATATCCCTCATGTGACTAGAAATAAAATTTACAAATTCATCTTTAACCATCTCATATATTGATATGGTATCCCTTCTGACATCATATCTGATAATAGAGGATCATTCAAGAACAAGGATGTAGACCATCTATATACTAAATATAACATCACACAACATTTTTCTACAGCATATTACCCTCAAGGTAATGGCCAAGCTAAGGCATCCAACAAAACTATTTTCAATATTCTCAAAAATATTTTTAATGATGTCAACCATGATTGGCACCTCTAGATATTTCCTGCCCTTTGGGTATACCATACCAATCATCATACCCCCATAGGATCCACTCTATACTCACTTGTTTATGGTATTGAAGCCATCCTTCCCATTGAGGTTGAATTGCCTTCACTATGCATCTCTTTCAAGAATGTCCTAGATGATCATGAATATAGAGTAGCTCACCTATAAGAGCTAGACCTAGTAGATGAGAAATACACAACCATACTCAATAATCTTCAATCATATCAAAATTAACTCAAAGGCCACTATGATTAGCGTGTCAAGTATAGAACATTTGAAATTAGTGATCTTGTTCTTAAATAAAACCAAAATAGTACCATGACTAAGAAAAATCATAAAGGAAAATTCAAACCAAATTGGATAGAGCCTTTCATCATCACTGTAGATTATGGATCAGGTGCATACATGCTTGCTACACTAGATGAAGAGGAACTTCCAGAGCTGATGAATATTATTCATCTCAAGTGGTATTATTCTTGAGCACTAAGGTGTATTATCTATAAGGACCATTTCAATTATGCCTTTTTATCACTATTCTTCTTTGTACATAATACCTTCTTTATCTATCCTCTTCACCATTTCCACTTTCCACTTTTGACTTATCAGCCCAGAATGTTCTAAAGCCTAGCCTATTTGACATTGGTTTTTGTCATTCATTATGCATTTTAAACATCAAGGTATCTAATTAGTTTCATTAGTTGGTTTAATTACTTCAGATAGTGATCATATTTTGGGATAGTGTGATAGAAGTTTTGATAGGTACATCCTTCATTTGTTATTCTTTCTTACCACTATTTTGCTACTAATTATAACTACCTTTGGGTAAATTAGTACCTTTGATCTATGCTATTGTGTCCTAGTTATAACCACCTATGGGAAAACTATGGGAAACATTAGTTCCTTAATGTACCAACTTACCACTTCTTATGTCATACTATGCCTTTTTACCAACTATGCCTATTTTGTTTGAATTGACTGCTGCAATAGTCAAATTCCTTCACTGTAAGGATGAAGCTATAGTGACTTGAGGTCCTACTTTAGGAATATTTAATTATCACTCAATACTAGTTGAGGTCATCTCAGTCACCCTTTTCCCCTTGCTTTATCCATTTTGTGAGCAACCTAAGCCACGCTCTCACCAGCCACACTTTCATCATTTTGTGAGCAACCTAAGCCACACTCTCACCATTTTATGAGAAACCTAAGCCACACTCTCACTATTTTGTGAGCAACCTAAGCCACATTATCACCATTTTGTGATCTTGAACCATTTAGTGTCTCATCATTCTTGATTGAGTTGAGACATTCTAAAAAAAAATTGGAAAATTGTTAGAAAAGAACAAAAACATTGACCACTTCCTTACCTTAAGGATTCTAGGAACCCTTACTAAGTTACAAGCAAATCACTTGTCATTTAGTTTCCCCATCCTTTTTGTCTATTTTCTCTCATGCACTTGCCATTTTTCAAGACCATTCCTATTCTTCTATCACATTCATTCTATTTGTTTTCAGTAGTTATCACATTCTTCCCATTCCCTAGGAGAACTACATTTGGCCTAAAGTTTTTTATTGGATGTTACATCCATATGACTATGCAGATAGTGTCCAATTTCCTAGTGCATATGGAGATAGCTTAGACACCCCCTTCTTTTTCTTCTATTCCCCCATTTTGTTGATTTTTTAAGTTGTCACCTATTTTCTAGGGGCAATGTTTGTAGGGTTTCTATTACATTGTTTGTTTGTTTATTTTTGCTTATTTTATTTATTTGTCTGCCTATTTGTTTGCTTTCAACACTATTTCCTTGATTTATTTTATGTGTATTCATTGAGTGATTCCTTTCCCACACTTATACTTGAATCCATCCCTATTCATATGTTTACATTGTCATCATAGTCTCTATCATTGGTGCATTGTTTTATATTGAGTATTGGATTATGGGAGTCAGTCCTCATGCATATTTTGGCCAAATATTTATGTTGTTCTATCATGAATCCTACCATCACATGCTACAACAAACCTTATCTTCAAGAAGTTCATTCAATAATGGCAACATCTCTTCGGTACCGACATACCAATTCACTCCCAATCATATCCCTAAGTAATTAACCATGAAAGAATTTCAATCTTTATTAGTTTGGATGAGCATCTCCATACTAGTAGGTTTTTATAATTCATCATTACCCTCTATATTAATTTATCATTATCCTCATCCAATTTTATCATATTTTCCATAATCAGGGTCTAATGATTATAACTACCTATGGGCAAATCATTGCACACTATCCCACTTATATTTATCAATGATTATAACCGTCTTTGGTAAAATCATTATGTTGTCACTACTTTACTTTTTATACCCATACAGGGGCATGTTATTCTCTTGTTTGTCTCTCCTAACTAGGACATCTCCATCTTCTCAATGATTATAATTGCCTTTGGGCAAATCATTATGTTATCATACCACATTGCCACTATCGGGGAACAATGTTTATAACTAATTTTGTACAAACCATTGTGCACCATCCCAATTAAATTCTCAATGATTTTGACTACTTTTTCAATATCATTATGTTTTCACCCCATCATCTTTCCTTTCTTTAGTCCCTTCATTTTACTTCTTTCTTTTCAAGGGACCATTTGCTGACCTACTTATGCCAACCATTCCCTCGAGGGGGCATCATATAGTTAGTTTATCATCATTGTAGTTGTAGGCATACAATAACTTTTCATTCTTTGAGAATATGTTACTATTATTATAGCTTTCAATGCCTTCCCAAATAGGGGCAAACTATAGACACATAAATCTAGCCACTAATAACTTCTAATCAAGGTTTTGGCCAATTTCCACCTAAAATGCATAATTTGGCCTAAAAACACTAAAACATGATAAATGATGTGAAACTAATATATTAAAGTGTTGTTTTTGTCTAGGGTATCCCTAAATGAGGTAATGTAATTTATAAGCCATCTAACTTTGATCAGTTCATTTCGAGTCAAAATGCCAAATTTGCATTTGGGTGCTCTAGATTGCTCTTTCCTATCAAACTTTTTGGACAAGATGCATGCCTTTGTTATTGTTTTTGGTAACATCCTAAATTGGAATATGGTTCCAATGCAACTGATAGTGACTTCTAATTCTAATCTAGTCAAATTTTGGACCAATAACAAGGCATTTTGATCAATTTGAGTAATTTGTGCACAAAGTGCTTAATCATGCTTAAGAGATAATTAAACTAAATCAAGACCTAATTAATTGTTCCATAGAAACTTGTTGAAAACTTATTTTAATAAAAAGGAATATTGAATATCTGCATCATCAAGTGACCTCATTTCTTGGGAAGACATCCATATGCCATAAATGCCATAAATATTAGGATTCATGCCCTCCATGCCTCATCAATGCCTTCCATGATGCCCTCCATTCCTATTAATTTCCTCTTCTTCCAATTTCATGATGAGGATAATTACAAACTTAATTCCAAAAATTGAATTAATCCTCAACCACACATCTCAATATTGAGATGGATGGTTTAGGTTGATTATAATCAAATCCAAAGATCTATAAATAGGAGGCCTCACAACATCATTTCTAAGACTTGATAATGTAAATTTATAATTCACAAATGGTTCCAAAAGCTTCAAACAACTAGTGTTACCATGCCAAATTGATTCCAAGCCAAGCCAAGCCAAAAGCTGAAGGTGCCAAGGAGAGATGGAGGTAGTAAAGCTTCCATTGCCAAGGACTTCATGAGCACAAACTGATAAATCCACCATTACAAAGACATTTGGAGCATCCAAGGAAGGTGAAGGAATTATTATGTTTGATTCTTTGCTTTTTAGTTGTGTTTGTAATTTGCTTTTGTCAACTAAGCTTTCCCTAGTGTCTAGGCCTAGAGATGTTATGTTATTAGTGTGTTTATTTCATTTTGTTTTCATTTTAGAAATAACACCATACTAACCATCCTCTCTTGAGTAAAATTCCTAGATCACTCTAATCACTTAAATATTCTTGTATTATAACAATTAACTAGTCATGTATCAAAATTAGGTGTGTACACCAATCATTATGTTCCCAAAAATATTTGAGGTGTCTATTCTTTTAAAAATAAATCTGTGTTAATATATTTTACATAAATTTGAAACATTAAATTTGTATTAATATGATACAATAAATAATAATAATAATTACCTACACATAAAGAATACATATAAATAATGTCGTTATTACTGAATCAAAAGCTCCTTAAGATGACATGGCTCGTATATATAAAATTCATAAATATAAAATAAATCAAAATCTAAAATATGATATTATTGCTAAACCACAAAAAATAGCTTAAAAAATCTTTAGATAAGGCTTACAAGGTTTGGGATTTTGGGCAAAAAATGATACGACAAGTCAACCTGGGCTCTACTATTGAATAACCACAAATGCACAATTTTTTTTACCATGTGGTTTTTTATTGATGGAAAGAGAGAAAATCACAAATTCAACATGCTATAAAGTTATGAAAGACTCCAGAGGATATACCCAAATATTTATTTTTGAGACACCAAAGGATATGCCTAAATATGCTAAATTAATGCTAGTAGTTCAGACACATTCATTCATTTGTTTGGGCACACGAGACATTAAGTAGGTGTTCTCCTAATGTGAGCATTTTAACCTACTAAAAATTGTGTTCAAACCTATTATAAGATGCATTCAACAATCATAGAGAACTTATCAAAATAATTTGGAAAGAGGAATAATTTATTACGTAAAAAGTGTTTTCACTAGTTGTTCTAGAGAAGCTAGAGGCACTACCTGTAATGGATGAAGGAGCTATGTCTTCACTTCAAACCTGCTAATAATTAAGTGAGAAGTATTACATTTTTTTCCGAAGAGTTATTATAATTTAAAAAATGTATAATATATAAGATTATATGGTTTTTAAATGGTTCTTAGTGAAATGGAAGAAAACTTCATTGAGACAAAGAGTGAGGTGCAGACACTAGCATTAGTTACCACAGATGCTCTAATATTAGAAAACGTTTCTATGAAATGTTTAACAAGTATGAAAATTATTTTTATAGTAAATCTAAAAAACTATGCCAATTTTTAGAATACATCTATTACTCCTTATGAATTTAACTCATATCATTCAAATTAAAATATTTACCAAATCAATCTAATTTAAGAGTGTGTTTAATGAAAATAAAGTGGCTTATTATTTTATAATACCATTTACCAACTTGTATGATAAAATGATAATACTTTATTTAATTTAACTTGTGGAGTTTAAATAAGTTTACTCTTAAATGGGATAAGAAAAAGAGTCTATATATTCAATTCTTATACATTCAAAGGATTAGAAAAATAATCTATATATGTAATTCGTTTACATTCAATTAATATAATTAATTTCCACTACTTATTTTTTTGTTTTATTTATTATTGTTGTTATTATTATTATTATTAAATAGTGGAATTTCTAAAGTTTAAAATTTAAAATAATATTAATAAAGCTAAATTTAAAATAATAATCTTTTAATAAATTATGAATTATTTATTTTAAATTAATTAGGAAAATATTGCATTTTATATAGTTTTTATTTATTGATATTGTTGATCTTTTGTTCTTATATGTAAACACAATGTCAAACTATTTAATTTTATTGGCATCAATGTAGATTAAAAGAATCCTTATTAAGTCATATAGTTGATATTTTCCCCCTATATGTAACATATGTCAAACTATTTAATTTTATCAACATCAATGTAGAATAAAAGGACTCTTATTAAGTCATTTAGCTGATATTTCCCCCCTATATGTAACATATGTCAAACCATTTCATTTTATCAACATCAATATGGAATAAAAGAACTCTTATTAATTCACATAGTTAATGTTCCCCCCATAGTATAGTGTCAAACAATTTAATTTATCAACATCAAAGTGGAATAAAAGGGCTCTTTATTTATTAAGGGTAAAGGGTGGGTTTTGACTGGGTCCCATCCCAAATAAAACCAAATGCAAGATATCAAAATAAATATAATGTAGTTCATTGGTAGCACACAGGGCAAGAAAAACCAACAAGAGAAAACACAACTAACAGTGGAAAAATATAGAAAGAAAAACCACAACACATGACTACAAACATAAATATAACAAAAAAAAGTACCAGAGAACCTGATCAATCACCCTCCCCAAGGATAGGATAAGGAGCAAGAAAATATCTATGGAAGAAATAAAAAATAAGCCATATAAATGCTAAAAAGAGACACATGAATAGATAGTCACAATAAATAACCCACGATGCCAACAAAGAAGGAAGAATTAAACACAAGAAATAAACATTCTTCTTCCTTGATAATAAATAAGGTCTTCCACCATCCATTGAATGCCATCATTCACCAAAGTCACTAGTTCCATTCCTAGCAATTTAGCTTTTGATCTATAGCCTTTATTTTTGGAGGTAGCTCCCAAATCAGCTACACCCTTTATTGCAAAAGTCTGAGAAGGGTGACCACTAACTTCCCAATCTAAGGATGATTCAATAACAAAATACATTTTGGAACATCCTTGGGTAATTCTTTTGAAAGGGTAGGAATCTAACAAACCTAAGAACTAAGAAATGATGAAGGAAGATGGAAAAACATGTCATGGTTATGCCAAACAAAATCTTGATCTAGAGCCCCATATTTCTTCTACCAAACCAATTGAGAGAAAAACAAAAATAACCCATAAGTCCTAGAAGGAAACTCAGCAATCTGATGCCCAAGGAGATTACATTCAAAACAGGGAAAGGTGATCCTATCGAAATTGACAAGCTAAGTCTAAGAGCCTTAGGCCAAAAAACCTTAACCGAATGAAGGATACATTTAGAGAGATTATAATCACATAAGTTCTCACAAATATTATATCCATAAAAATTTCATCCATCTTCAAAAAATAACCCACCTAGTTGATCACCAATTTTATATGCTTGTCCTTCTTCAAGATGGGGGAAAGATTATAAATCATGATTCATAGGGGAGCAGTCGTAATCTTTGTTTTGGATGGGTCAAAGAAATGAGACCATGGGAAAAATAAAATCCCATGATTGAAAAAAAATTATGGACCCAAAGACCAAACCAAATCCCAATCAAAAACATTCTCTAAAATAACTTTAAAAAAACCAAGATTTAGCGATGAAAAAACAAGGGCAATAGAGAAACTACACATAGAATTGGCCCACTGAAAAAGATCAAAAATAAAAATGGGGCCCATATACTTACCAAATAGGCCTATGTTATAAAAAACCAATTCCATCTCAACAAACTCTTGTTTATAAAACTACACCTCTAAACCTTCCTCTGATAAGTAAATCAGGATATTGCCAATAAAAAAGGATCGAGAAGATTTTTGGGATGAGGACAAGTGAGATAGAATACCCAAAACCACACCAACCAAGGAAGGAGAAGTCCCATTTGATGTAGAATCATGTTGTGATTTGAAATAACTACTACAAGAATGAAAAGGGTTAATAACATTTTTACAATCAACAAATATCCACCTTTTCCTTGAATTGCCTAAAGTAGAATCATTAGGATGTGAACCAATCATATCATAGACCAAAAGAGAAGATGAGATATTCATCTCTAAAATGATAGGGATCCTGAACCCATGAATAGTTGTACCATCCTTGGAATAAGTCTCTAAATTTGTCTTATTTCCCTCATTAAATGAAACCAACTATAGATTTGTAGACAAAGGCAAAGATATAATAAAAGGGTCAGCCAGATCAAGATTGGGCCCAAAAATCTTATTCAAATGAACACAGGGACCAAGAACATAATTAGGTTTCAAAAACCCTTCTACAGACCAAAACCACTAATGGAGAGAGATGATGAATTTTTTATAGCTTAAGGTGACAAGAAAACTAGGGTAGTTGTAACCAAACTCTCCAAAGATGGATCTTCCTTAGCATCGAAAACTAAATCATTCTCCAAGCTAGAAAATAAATAAAATTCCATTGATCCTACTAAGCTCTGAAATTGATTGTTCGATGAGCGAGTTTGTTTTCCCTCTCATTTTTTTTCATTTTTGGAATAAAAGGAATCTTATTTATTCATATAGTTAATATATTCCCCCTATATGTAGTATAATGTCAAACCATTTAATTTTATCAACATCAATGTGGTATAAAAGAACTTGTATTAAGTGTATACTATTTATAATATTATTTTTATAATATTATTGATAGTCCAAACATTACCACTACCTACTCATATGGATCAAATCTATATTCAATTCTATAAATTTTATGATGATATGTAACTTTAAAGAACTTGATATTGGTATGTTAGTATTTGGTGGCACAAATTCTTCTTAAGGTATTAGAGAGAATAAGGTTGGAAATCCCTAAAATATATAATAGAGGAGGTTCATTAATTTACTTTTGAAAATATAGGTAAATTATTTTTTCTCAATTCCTGTAAATCACTATGTTTAATGTTTTTAACCTAATTTTTTTTGCAAGCTACCTCATTAATAATGACAAATATAATTTTTTTGGTGAAGAGTTAGAAAATTTATGATGGAATGTACATTATATGCATATGAGTGCCTCCCACTATACTATCAATACTCAGGGGCAGGTGAGACCCAAATAGCTATATATAGGGGTGAGGTTAGGGGGAGGGCATAGGGAGTAGAAGTGGCCCTCAATATCCTCAAACCGCTACTCCCCTTGCCCCCAACTTTCCTAGTTGGGGAACTAACACTACTGACAACTATTAGATAATCTAGCCAAAGGAAACTATAACTACATATATAGCTATAGCTCTCTACTCAACCTCACATTCTTACTTGGATATCCAAAAAATTTAATTGTTATATTTCACCTTAACCCCACTTACCTACTTTGATAGCTGAAATTTTTAAGTGTTATATATTACCTTAAGCCCACTTTCTTACTAAGATAGTTTTAAATTTTAAGTGTTAAATGTTACCTTTAAAAATGGAAGGATTAAAAAATAATGATTTATGTTTAACCCTAAAATATGGATTGGGGAATATAGGGTTAAAGGGATAGAGATAGTCTAAGGAATAAGGGTGATAAACTATTTCTATAGTAGGCCAATTAATTTGCAAACTCAGATAAATATATACTAAATTTATTATGTTGAGATATGGTAAAAATAAAAAGTACAAATATGTTAGATATTTCAATGATAATAAAAAAAATACTTTATTGGTTATGATGTTAATACAAATCTAGATCTAGAACAAGAAGGAATCAGACTAGGAGTGGATTATGGGATTGCAGTCAAATTTTGGATTAAGCACTTTTGTGACCTTAGACACTTGTATAGACCTTGGATGGTTATGTTGATTCTTATGTCTAACCTAGATGTAGGTATCTTTTATATAATACCTACTAGATCTGGATGTGACCCCCTAAGATAGTTTGGGTTCTTTATCACCTTTGCTCTGGTGTGCTTAGATTTGGTTCATGGACTGTCGCTCCTTCTCAAATAGTAAAACCATACTTATTTATCCTCATAGTGGATGTGGAAAAAATGGGTTAGTGGGCACATGGTGTTGATCAGACCCAAATACCCCTCTATCAATGAACATTGTCTACATATCTAATATTCTGAATAGGGACTTAAACTTATATAGTTCTTCCCTACATGTTGGCTTGTTTGTGTATAAGGATTCAACATGTGATAAGCAAGTACATAGAGTGACCTAGTTTGTAACTTGAAAAATATGACTCATGGGATGTTACTTAAATACTTTAGACCTATATGTGTGTTTACCCTATCATTGATATATAAATAGGAAAAATAGGGAATATTTTTCTCACTTGAGTGATTGATTGAATGCCTTTGATAAGTTTCCTTGTCAGAGGTAAGAATTTTTAAGGTGAAGAATGAATGAAGATTGATCATACATATAAACTAATATTTTTGGATAACATATCACATTAAATTACTTAGTCCAACCATATGAATATGTTTCATTTGTAAATTGGATGACTTTAGGGCACTAGATACTTACATTTGAATAGGACACTAGTGTCAATGTAGGCATCTAACTAGGATGTAAGTGTTTGAAAACCTGGAAAATAGGCACAAGTTTAGAACTTGTAGAGACATAAGATAAGCATTGTTTTATCATTTTGGATATGATACAAATTTTGATTCATATGAATAGCATTAGTTAGACTATGAGATAAGTAGTAGGCACAAAAAGATAGTGTATGTGAGCATTTCGATAGCGAAAAGGTCTATAATTTGAAAGTACATCCATGATATGTCTTTACCAATTATATGAGATTGAGGTGATATATAATTCATAATTAGTTTATATATTTACCCCCATTTAATCTAGTAATTAAATTACTAGTTTAAATGAAAATAAATGCATACATGGGTGTGTACAATATACCTTATCTTTGCATGAGTCCAACTTGAGTGATTTTTTAGTGACTGACCTGAAATCACGAGCATGTTAAAATATATAATCATTGAATATAATTTGAAATTTAAATAATTTAAAATTATTAAAAGTAAAGAGATTAAGGTTTAGGAGTACACACGTGTATTGATACAACTGCCTTGTCTTTTGGTAATTTTATTTTTAAAAGATGTATCATTATGAATCATTGAAACTAGGATTAAGACAAATATAAATATATGAAGTGCATATATAAATATTGAAGGGAAAAACACTCCCCCAACCTTGGAGCTAAAGATGAGTTTCCACTTAGTAGTTGAGATTTGCTCAATTGTGCAACCCAATCATACTTATAACTTAGTGAGTGTGAGTGAACCAAGTCAACTCACACTATATTTCCGGTGAGGTTGGATGATATAATCAAGTCCAAGATATAAAATTGGAAAGATTCAGTGATTTAATCACCTCACCCATGCCAAAAATGAACCAACTATTGTAGTAGATTGGCTCAATACAATCTATAAAAGTCCAACCTAGTGGGTGATGATAGTCTATTAAAGTGTTTTTAAATCTGAAATTATTTTTTATTTTTCAATTTAGGTGTTATTTGCATAGAATATGCACCTCATATATGTCTCATGTTGAAACCTATGTATAGTAATGGTATAGATGTATAGAATTATGGCACAAATGTGTATCTGAATCATATAATTATGTAATTTGGCTGATTTTCAAACTATGTGAATGTCGATAAAATGTTTCAATATCATGCATCCACTTTATATCTAAAACTAAAATTAGTGTAAGTGTGTAGAACATGTTCTTAAAACATGCTCCCACTGTATATCTAAGTTTAGTGAAATGTGAAAAAATTATAAGCCATGCCTCTATGGCATGCCCCCACTAATATGCCCCTCTTTTGAGGTGAAGGGAAGTACAAACTAGTACTCACCTTACATAAAAATGATAAGATAATAGTACAATTTGTGTATGAACCATGTAGCATATATAAGGAACATATATATGTAGATATATCATTGAATCATGAAGACTGTGATCACATCAAGTCATAAGATATATGATGTGAATCATGATAATGTCTATATAGTAATAGTAAAATCTCAACAAGCAATCAAGCACACACACAAGAGCATTCAAAATCAAATAAAAATATAATAGTCCAAGGAGGACTCAAACAAGGGGCATGTTTAAATGTCACACAATTGAAGGGACATGACTTAGTCAAATATCCAAAAAGTAAGGAATGACATATTCAAATGTAAACATATGACAAACCATGACATATAAAAATGTCACAATAGGAAAACATAGGCATGGGGGCCAGAATCAATTAAGCATATTCAAATGTTCAAACAAGTAATGCAATACATGCTAATATCAAGGAAGTGAAAAAAGGAAAACATAGACAATTAGAAACCATCATAACATAACATACTAGCCCATGGATAACATGTGTTAGTAAAAAATGTTATGTACATAGCATATCAAGTACACTACAAAATATATAAGCATGAATAAATGTATGTGTAAGTACATAAGCTCAAACATGATAATGTAAATTGATCATAAAATAATAGAATATACATTTATCATGATAAAATAAGTGGATGCCCATAATATCTACATGACATGAGTAAATGGAAGACCCAACATCTAAAAGTTCATAGATCATGTATCAATTTATGCCTTAATCACACTCAAAATATGCATGAAAAATGTATATATATAAATAAATTATATATTATCTATGAACATGGAACCAATAATATATATGTCAAGGATCTAATATAATATGTAAATGCTACTTTAGACACCAAGAATTAGGTCACACACACATGCGTAACTCCCTATGTCAAAACCCCCTTAAGCTCATTTCTAATAAAAATAGTTAGCCTCTCTAACCCATGATTTTACCCCTCACACATTTAATTAATTTAAAATAATTAATTAAGTTAATTAAAAACCTTATATGCCACCTTACCTGGCCACCTCACCTTAAGACTGATTCTCACCTGATGAGTCACCTCAAGACTTAGTCCCCTCACCCTAACTACCCAAGACTTATTCTCACCTCAAAAATAAATTCCTAACCAACTACATCATTATTAACCTCTTATTTTTACCATTTTATAATAGGTTCCACACTTGGCATGAAGAGCAATAAAAAATAGGCCAAAAATAGTAAGTTTGACCTATTATAAGGCCGCTAATGTCGGTCAACCCACGGCCAACATCGGTGGGATCACCAACGTCGATTATATAAGACACACTCTAACCTAATGTTCAGGTCAGATAAAATCAATAAATCTTATTCTTATTTGCATCCAATCTCTTGGCATTCAACTTATTGACATCTTGACTTATTGTTATCCTACATAAGTCAATCTAGATTAGGAACCAAGCTCTTGAGGACTAGCAGTACCCACTTTTTTATCTATTCAAGGTATCGATTCAGACTACCTGATAGGAGCCATCCATCTGACACTTATCATTTAGTCACCACTATAGCTAAATATATCACTTATTATATAGGTCTTTTACATTGTTACTTTGCTATCACTTAACATCTACTATTCACTACTTTACCCATTCCTGACTGAACCCTTGTGAGGGAGTTATAAATATTCTTTGCATGTTTTTGTTTGGCCTTACACACCAAACCTCTAACTAGATCCATCTAAATCATACTCTCTCACACACAACTCTCTCCAACCTCCTAGACATGACCAAAATCATTTCCTATGCCCAAAAAAGCCTTCTACAAGCTCCTAGGCAATTATCGCCCCTACCAACCTTGATAGCCTAATCGACATCGATCACCTTCACCCACTGACCTCAAAAGCATAATCGATATTGTTCACTTCCTTACCAATGTTGGTGACTATGGATTTCCTAACCTCTCCAAAAGCTACCCAACAACCTCCAAAATACAAACAAAACATACCACCTACACCATGTTACTTTTTACTGCACTCAGATTACGAATAATAGTAAACATTTCTCTCTTTTACCCTCTCTTTACCTCTCTTTTAGTTATTTATTACTCTCTTATCTCTCAAAAGTGTACTATCTCTTTAAGGAAGTTTGACACTTCCTAGAACAAACATGTAGCTTGGCAACCCACTCAAATATCTGTTAACAAACATTTTGTGGTAGTCTTTTCTTACTTACAGGTAGTCCTCCCCAACTAAAGAGGAGTGCTCAAAATGTTTGGATACAGTGCCCAAACCAATTCAGGTTCATTCTAATCACTTATCATTCTTCTCTATTTTTATTTAGACTTGAAATAGACAAATTTTAGCAAGACATTTATGGCACGTTCGGTGGGACCCTATAGTTTTCATTGGGTTCATTGATTGTTTTAAACATTCATATAGGTGCATTATAGTGAAATTTTCATTTCTTGCACTCTTTCTCCTTCCTTTCTCCCTCAAAACTAAAAATTCAACATTTTTATTTTCTATTTAAAGGCAATAAACTAAAATATATTTTTCTTTGCCACTCTTCTTTTCTCTTTCCCTCTAAAAGAAATTTATCACTTTCCTTACAAATTAAAAAGAATCTCTTCTTTATTTCTTTCTTGCATGCACATTAGGATAGTGAATTTCATTCTCTATTTATATTTCATCTTTTTTTTCATTCAAATCTAAATATTTTATATTTTGGTATAAAACTTACTGCACTTCATTGTTTGATTGTTGCATATTAACTCACCTAGTTTATTACAAGCATTATGAATAAATTGTAGTGCACCTATATTACACAACTAGATCATGCTCACACAAAAAAACATCTAAACTCACCTAAGACAAGACCCATTATGATTTCATGACCTGGTGGATTACCTTACCTTGCCCCCCTATCCTACCTGGATTTCACCACCAAGGGGAAAACCCACTCCGTTCTCTGCTGGAGTATAAACTCTAAGAAAAAGGTAGATTTTGGCTAATTGGCCTGGCTTGGCTTCAGGTCCATGAAGTGCAAGGAAAAATCCCCTATAACAAGTCATGTACCTATTCTAACACAAATTTCCTCTTGAGCACTAAAACTAACCTAAAACTAGCTCTAGATTGCTTTCTAGTACCTTCGATAACCAATTTTTTCTTCTCACCATCTGATTAAGGCATAAGCCAACATGAGACTAAAATTAATCTCTAGGAGTTAATAGTTGTTGGTTGTATGTTATTTTTCTTCTTTTCTATTGCCTTCTATATTTTGGAGTTGGCAAGGATATTTTCCTATTGATTTAAAAAATCAACACTACTTATAATACTCAATTTATATAACATGTTATATCAAGTTTTCTGAGTGTTCTTCCTTCTTACATAGACCTCTTACATCCATTGTTTTACCTAGATTCTACTTTTGGGTTTCTAAAATTTTAAATTTCCCATCTCTTAGGATATCACAGTGACCGACATTGATTAACAACACTGACATTGGCAGATTTTAGCTATCAATATTGGTTAATTCTATTGACATCAACAAAATTTTACTACCAACATCGGTCAAGTGACCAACATCGATGATTATGTAATTTTCATTTACTAAAAATAGCAAGATAAAATAACCCACTTACCTGCACCTAAACCTCATTTTTCCTTATTCTATCACTAATACAAGGTATTAAGACTATATATACTTCCTCTTACATGGTATTGACGTAGGCTCAAGCCAAAAATCTTGTTGATTATGTAAGTTGGAAACCACTTCCACCTTCCCCTCTTCCTTTTGATTCTATCATGGAACATACTTCAAATATAGAGCATACTCTTAGACCCAACAAAATTCCCATTGTGCCTAAAAGAGATCAATATTTTGCTAAATTTTTGGATCACAATGTGGTATCCCTTCAACATTACCTTGCCATGAGCCGAACCCACAATTCTTTGGGTGACCCAATCTATAGTATGCCAACCTCTCTAATGGAGACAAATTCAGTTTATGCTACCTCCACTATTTTCCCCATGGTTACTCAAACCACCACTTTGATAAGTAACCCAACCATAAACAATGTTTAGAGATTAACATTGCCAACTACCCAATCCCACCTAAACCCTAGCATGACTTCCCTGCTTTCACAACCACAAGTAGTTCAATCAAGTCTTACCCCATTCTAGAATTCAGTGGTACCTATTCCATCTACTCTTGCACATATAATTACCTGAGTTATGACTCATCCTTCATTCATTCTAACCATCCCAATAACCCAACCTACAATAACAACAACCAACCAAAGCATAGTCTCTAACCCAATGATACAAGCCCATTTTATTTTTGCACCCCATCCTATGACTCATTATCTTTATGTTGGCCCAACACAACCTCAGAAATCTATGTCATATGCTTTCTCTGCTTCCTATCAAGTTCCATATAATTTAGGAGGTATTCCCCAAACTAATCCCCCTCCAGACCTTATTAATATGTTGATGGACAAGATGTCTAATCTAGAGACATCCATTTCTGGTTCAGAGAATGCATTATCTTATGATCAAATATGAAATGAACCCATCCATCCTTATGTGCCTATTCTCCCCTATCCAAGTGAATTAAAACTCCCTAAATTTACTCATTTCCAAAGTAAAGAGGACCCATAACAACATTTTCAAGCATTTAGATATGCTTTTTATTTAATAGGGCATGATGATGCATTACTACTTCACACTTTCCCTATGTCTCTTTTAGGTGTTGCCTTGGATTGGTATAGCTCTATAACTCAACACTCCCTTTTCTCATTTACCTAACTTGCACAAATATTCTTAGACCATTTCTCTATTAACATTTGTAAAAAGGTTTCTATAACAGACCTTTATTCTATCATACAATTTGATGATGAATCTATCACAAATTTTGTTGCTCACTGGAGAGGCTTAATTAATCAAATTTCCTTCTCCTTACCCCAACTTGAGCTTATTGATCTCTTCTCAAAGGCATGTGTTAAACACATATCATCCACACTCTAAGTACAAAAATTTTGCACATTTGATGAGGCCTTTATAATGGCATAGAAACTCAAGATTCAGGCTATCAATGAAGGCAGAGTCAAGTTATGCAGTATGAACCCTAATTCTAAATTGACTAACTCCTCTTCTAAAACTTCTCCTTCTAAAAAAAAATCTAAAGTCTTTGGCAACACAATTGTTTTTAAGTCAGCCTCTTCTATGACCATAAACCAATCAACCTCCTAAAATCCAAGTAAGCAATTCCAATAACGGTATGAACAAAGACAATACACTCCCATTGGGGAGCATATACATCTGTTTTGAAAAAACCATTACAACAAGGTGTCATAAACCTTCCTCAAATCAAACCTCCTATACAGTTTAACCCCTCCCATCCTATTCCAACTTGGTAGAAGGAAGATGAGTTTTGCAGCTACCATCAAGTTAAAGGCCACAATTCTAATAGTTGTAAGACACTTAAGAACATTGTTCAAGACATGCTTGATATGGGTGATCTCATCTTAGATAATCCTAATGCACCTATTAATAAAAATATAGATGTGTTCAAATAGATTTTTCCTAACCATTTAACCAATAAAAACATTATTCAGACCATAACTAACATAGGTGATCATAATATCCATACTCTTAATATGGTTTTCATTTACCTCTAGTTCCACCTCCCCCTAAACAAGAGGTACCCATTTTATTGACTCTTCCCCCATAGTTAGTGGCATTTATTTTACCCATTCTTCCTCCTTAGGTAGAAGATCCTATTTCACCTATTCCACTCCCTCATGAGGAAAAGCCTCCTTTACCACTTCTTTTTCCAGCTAAGGAGCCTGTAATGCCAATTCCTTTGAACTAATATTACTTATCTTATTACCACTTGAAGACCACACCCTACCCATTTCTCAACCACATGTTGAAGGCAGAATCATTCCTAAGTTATACCCTCTTGAGGAAGCTTCTTCACCTACATCTCCTCTACCAATAGAGATTATTACCCCAACCACTCCACCTTTGCACCTCAAAGAGTCAATGTTATCTACTCCCACATTAGATGATAGACCTATTGTGCCTACTCCAATTGTACCACTCTTACCACTTCTTTTACCTATGGAGGATCATAATTTTCCTATTCCTCAACCACATGTTGAAGGGAACATTATACCTATGTTCTACCCCCTTGAGGAACCCTATTTTCCTACCTTTCCTCCACTCATGGAAGACCATGCCTCTTCTCCTATCTTTGTCAAAGAAGACCTTGTTGTGGTTTTTTCTCATCTGTGGCTCAAATAATAAAAAACTAATAATTTCCCTCTTTCTCAAACACCTGAACCTTATAAATATGCAACCATAAAGCCTACATCAACTACACCTAAACCCTTCTTGCAATTGGTGAAAATTTTAGAATTTATTAACTCCATGAAGCTAGATCATGTAGCATTTTAGGACTAGCTTAATACTCCTTATCCAACACAACAAGTTTCAACCTTTATCACCAATCCTCTTACTACCATCTACCCAAAGGTATTTGACAAAGTCAGAGCTTCTCCACCAAAATCACCAAAATCTCATCCATCTATGATAGAACCCTCATCTTCACAAGCATCCACCATGTTAAATTAGATCAAATCTTTGGGTGTACACCCCATCTCTAATCTAATTCACCCACACATCAAATTATATTTAACTCCCCAAACACAACTTTGAGTTTCACAGCCTGAACTATAGAAAAATGTTAAGCTCCCTAGGTCTCATCGATCCTTCCCTCTTCAACCCTCAACTCTACCATCAATTTTAAGACCACATCCCTTTACTTTAGTTGGAGTAGCATTGACCCAAGCAAAATAAAGGTTAAGTTACCTCCACTACTACCTTTTCCACTTGGTAATCCTTTCAAATCTGACACCATGATACCTAACACCAAGAAGGTGTTAGCAAAACACGTATCTCTACCAAAAAAGGCACCATGTAAAATCACCCATCCGTTTCCTAAATAAAAGAAGGTGTCCACTCCTATTAGCACAACAAGTGCAATCCCACCTGTAGGCTCTCAAATCATTTTCCTACATTAGCTATTGTAAACTTCCATAATAACTCTTCCTCCCATTAAGCCTTATAGTCCTCTTTTAATGAAGCCATCTTGATTTGATGGTGCAAAAGTGTGTTTATATCATCATTCACTTGGACATGATACTAAGAGTTGTAAATCCCTCATAGCAGTCATTCTATAACACTTTGATGTCAACACTCTCTTTGATGATACTCCTGTTAACCTTCCTATTATTCCACCTTTGGCATCCACAATGCCTCTTATTATTCCACCTAAATTCAAACCCAAAGATGTGGTCATACCCCTTTTCCACCTCCTTCACCTATATTTAAATTCAACATAGTTAATGTGGCCACACGGTCACAAAACCAAAAATATAAAGGTAAGGAAAAACCCACTGATCCTTGGGCTCATGCCTTTTCTAAAGACACTCCTCTAAATCCCAAGGTTTCTATCTTAGGGGTCCTGAAACTGACATCTTCAAAATTTATTCAAAGCTCAATGGTGAAATAGTTTCACCAAACTCCTATGAAAATGTCCTTATATCAGTTAATCCAAAACTCATCCCAACACCATCAAGCTTTTATTAGTGCCTTGTAAGCTATTGAGGTATAACCTAGTGACCCCCTACCTCTTGTAGCTTTGGTCAACTCTCTTAATTCCATCTCACTAATTTCATTTAGTAATTCAAAACTTCCACTTTAACATCCTGAAGATCAGGATTCTACCCTCTTTATTACCACATTTATTGATCAAAATCATGTGAAAAGAGTCATGATCAATGGAGAATCTAGTATTAATATTATTTTCACCCATGCCTAAAAATAACTAGCCCTTCCCGATAATTTCATGTCTCAAACTAATGCAATACTTTGCTCCTTTAATGATACCACAGCTACTACGATGGGCACTATTGTCTTACATATCTTTATAGGTCCCTGCACAATTATTGAGCTCTTCTATGTTGTGGAGGGATAGTTCCAATATAACATACTACTTGGGTGACCTTGGATACATGCTATGGCATGTGTACCCTTAAATTTGCACCACTATGTCAAGTTTGAGCATGATGGACAAGTGCATGTTATACCCACTGACCCACCTCCATTTAAAACATGCAACATGACTTATAGTCCCAATGATGTTCTCATTCCATTGAATACATTAGCTTCCCTGCATAATAATTTTAAAGCTTCCACAAGCTCCACTCCCATGGTTACACAGATACCAACAACATAAATCCTTGACAAATATCCCATGGATGAAACTTTTCAATGTTTGTCACTCAAGGAATATCATTTTTTGATGCTCTACATGTTCTATACTCCACAAGATTATGGAAAGCTTTACATATACCCAACTTATGATCCTCATATTGGGATGGTCATCCCTTATAGACCCCCTAACCTTCAAACTAACTTCATATATGGGGGAATTGATTAGGCTTCCACTTTCAACAATCCATCTTCTTCACCACAACCATTTAGCTATGACTTCTCCTTCCTGAGCAACCCTAGATTTTTACACACCTATCTTTATATGTGTGCTTGGAAAAGATTTGGTTTGGGTCATTATGAACAGGGTGTCCATACTCCTATTGAATATCCTAATAGAAACACCATTGAAAATGCCAAAAAGAGGCATGAAGTGGGTTATAACGAACCAACTAAACTCACCAAAACTTCCCATGTACCAATTATTGAAGAGCCAGTCTCTCCTTCCCCACCTTCTTCTCCACCATCACCTACTAAATTAGAGGTATTTATACCTCCTAATGTTAAGTTGTGGAGCTAAAAGCTTCACTGTTATGCAAATGTGGAGGTTGTTGGACTTAGCCAATAACCAGCATCGGTAGTATCGCTGACATCGGTCAGGCCTGGATCAGATCTGACTGACATCAGTCAGGGATCGGCTGACATCAGTCATATGCAAACCAACAGTGACCGGCGTTGGTCACTTATGTGTGTGCGTTTGCATGCATTTCCAGAATTAGATTTGTTCTAATTTTAGGAGGACAGAGTGTTTACATGTAAAGACTAATTTTAGTCTTGATTCTATGTTTCTAATTATTATATGCCTTGGATCCTATTTAAGAGACCCATGGGGCATGTATTGTAAGCAAGCAAGTAAGCAAGGTCAATTAGATCTGCAAGGTGCAAGATTAAGAATATCAACTGAAGCAAGGGAATAACAACTCGGTTATTGAGTTGATTATAATTGATTGAAAGAGAGAACTCTTGAGAGAAATACTGTACACCCAAGAGGTGTGGGAAGAGTGAGATTTCTTCATTGTATTCTGGAAGAGTTTAATACAAGATTGGTTATTTCTTGTATCTCCTATTATTTGTTGTTTTTGATTTCTAGTTACTTATTACTTCTGATTCAATTTCGTGTTTAGTTGCGTATACAAAAGTAATCAATTGTACTACAAGTTCCTAACAGCTGGTATCAGAGCTAGGATCACTAACAAGTGGTAGAGCGGGTTAGTGTTTATTGATTACAGGTTCACTCATAGGGGTTTTTGTTTGAATGGGAGCAAAGCAATGGCAAAATAAATTAAACTAAGAATAGAGAAATTCAATGGCAAGAATTATCAATTATGGAGGATACAGATAGAAGATTATCTGTATCAGAAAGATCTATTTTTACCATTGGGTGGGGTTTCAAGTAAGCCCACAAATATGCAAGATGAAGAATGGAATGTTCTTGATAGAAAGGCTCTTGGATCTATAAGGTTGAGTCTGGCATCTTCTATGATTTCTAATTTATCATAGGCAAAGACAACGGTAGAGTTAATGGATACTCTAGAAAACTTATATGAAAAACCCTCAGCTTCAAATAAGGTATATCTTATGAAGCAGTTATTTAGTTTGCAAATGCAGGAAGGTGGATTTGTATATAGTCATCTTAATGATTTCCATGAAATTGTAAATTAGTTAAATTCAATCAAAATAGTTTTTTATGATGAAATTAAGGCTCTCTTAATCTTATGCTCTTTACCTGAAAGCTGGCATAGCTTGGTAATGGCAGTTAGCAATACTGCATCTGCTTCAAATATCTTGAAAGATGATGATGTTGTTAGTGTAATCTTGAATGAAGAAATTTGCAGGAAAAGCACAAGGGAAATATCAGGTAATGATTTAAGTATTGAAAGCAGGGGAAGGCAAAGAGAGAAGGGCAAGCAAAGGAAATCAAGGTCAAAGATGGGAAGGAGATCCAAATCCAGAAATGGAGGTATAATCTACTAGAATTTTGGAAAGAAAGGGCATGCAAAGAAATATTGTTGGTTGAAGTATAACAAAGAAAATCAGTAAGAAGGTAATAAGGAAGCAAATGTTGCAGGTATTCTTGCACAAGATGCTCTTATATTTTCTTTGGATAGTCAAGTAGAATCATGGGTTTTAGATTTTGGTGCTTCTTTCCATGCAACCCCAAATAGATAATTTTTCAATGATTATGTCCATGGAGACTTTGGAAAAGTTTATTTAGGGGATGATGAGCCTTGTCAAATTGTTGGCAAAGGAAAAGTGTAGCTGAAATTGTAGAATGGCAACACATGGGTGTTGAAAGATATCATGCATGTACCCATCTTGAAGATGAATCTAATTTCTACATGAAAGTTGGGTGATGAGGGTTGCACAGTAACTCTCACAGTGGAATCTTGGAAAGTTTCCAAGGGTGCACTTCTATTAGCAAGAGGTAAGAGAGTAGGTAAACTTTATCTATCTACTTGTGTTACTGATTATTCTCCATCTATTTTATCTACTTCAGATGTAGATGCAAATATGTGGCACTATAGGCTTGGTCACATGAGTGAGAAGGGAATGAATGTTATTAAGTCAAAAGGTAATCTTTTAGATTTGAAAAGCATATATCTAGATTTCTGTGAGCATTGTATTTTTGGAAAATAGAAGAAAGTGAGGTTTCTCAAAACTAAGTCAACAAAGAAAAAGCACAAGTTGGAGCTTGTTCACACAGACGTGTGGGGACCAGCTCAAGTAGCTTCTATTGGAGGATCACAGTATTATGTTTCTTTCATTGATGATGCTACAAGAAAGGTATGGGTTTATTTCATAAAGAGGAAATCTAATGTTTTTGACACATTTAAGAAAGGGAAAGCTTTGGTTGAGAATGAAATAGGTTTGAGATTGAAGTGCCTTAGATCTAATAATGGTGGTGAGTACCACAGCAATAAATTCAATAGTTATTTTTATATGAGTGGAATACACAAGGAAAGGATGGTTCCAAAGACACCTTAGCAAAATGGAGTTGCTGAAAGGATAAATAGAACAATAATGGAGCGTGCATGAAGTATGAGGTTGCATGCTGGTTTGCCCTTAAAGTTTTGGGTAGAAGCTGTAGATACTGTGGTTTACCTAGATTAATAGAGGACCTTCTACTGCTCTGGATGGTGGAATTCTAGAAGAGGCTTGGACAAGTAAAAAGGTAGATCTTTCATTTCTCATAGTTTTTAGTTCTGAAGCTTTTGTGTACGTTGATAAAGAAAATAGAAAGAAGCTGGATGCTAAATCTATGCAGTGCACTTTCATTGGTTATGGCTTTGGAGATTTTGGATTTTGGTTGTGGAATTTAGAAACTAACAAAATTATTAGAATATGTGATTTAGTTTTTAATAAGAAGGTGATGTACAGTGATCAACTCAAGAGGCTGAATAATTCTAAGCAGGGCAATCTTGATTTAGATGAGGTAATGATCCAAAATGAGCTCGTGGGTAAAAATCACCACTCATAAGAAAACACATAGACCGACGTCGATTAGGTAACTGATGTCAGTGGTCAAGAAGGAATCGACATTGGTCAAATAGTAACTGACATCGGTCAGGTCAGTCAGGTGGAACTGACGTCAATCAGGTGCAAACTGAGAGTTGATTGGGATCAGTCACTAACAAAGAATTTGGGCAGACAGCAAGCTGTAAATGAGTCTCAAACTCCCATAAGGAGGAATGAAAGGGTAAGTAAACCTCCAATTCATTATTCCCCTTCTTTATACTATGTGTTTCTCACTGATGGTGCAGAACTAGAAAGTTTTGATGAGGCAATGCAGGTAGAATCCAGAAAACAGTGGGAGCATGGCATGAATGAGGAAATTGATTCCTTGGAAAAGAACCAAACGTGGGATTTGGTAGAGTTTCCAGCCATAAATAAAGCACTAAAAAATAAATGGATATACAAATTAAAGGAAGGAGAGAATGGACAAATGAGACATAAGGCCAGGTTGGTAGTAAAGGGATTTGCACAGAAACTAGGTATTGACTTTGGTGAAATTTTTTCTCCTATAGTAAAAATGACTTCTATTCGAACTGTATTATTTTTAGTTACTATTGAGGATTTGCATCTTGAGCAGCTTGATGTTAAGATAATGTTTCTTCATGGAGATTTGGATGAAGAGATATATATGGATCAACCGAAAGGTTTTGAGGTCAAAGGTAAGGAGAAACTTGTGTGCACGTTGAAGAAAAGCTTATATGGTCTTAAGCAAGCTCCAAGACAGTGGTATTTAAGGTTTGACAAGTTTATGATAGAGAATGGCTTTAGTAAATGTCAATCTGACCATTGTGTTTATTTTACCAGATTAGATAATGGTAGTTATATTATCATGTTGCTGTATGTAGATGATATGCTTGTTGCAGGTTCACACATGTAGTTAATTACTGAGCTAAAGGTAAAATTAGCTCACACATTTACCATAAAGGATTTAGGAGCAGAAAAGAAAATCCTTGGCATGAGTATTAAGAGAGACAGGAAAAATCACAGTTTGATTTTTTCTCAAGAGGATTATGTGAATAAGGTTTTGGAGAGGTTCTATATGCAGGATGCAAAATCAGTAAGCACACCTATGGCTAGACACTTCAAGTTGAGTAAAGAACAATGTCCTAAATCACATGATGAGGTTGAGTACATGACTAGAGTTCCATATGCTTTAGCAGTTGGGAGCTTGATGTATGTAATGGTATTTACTAGACCTGATATTGTCCAAGCAGTGGGAGTTGTTAGCAAGTTTATGGCCAATCCAAGAAATGAACACTAGAAAGTAGTTTAGTGGATTCTCAGATATCTGAGAGGGACTAGCAGTAGGTATTTATGCTATGCAGGGTCAAACACTTCTCTACATGGGTATGTAGATTCAGATATGGCAGGTGACTTAGATGGAAGGAGAAGCACCACAGGATATATGTTCACTATTGGTGGAATGGTGGTTAGCTGGATTTCAAAGTTGCAGAAGGTTGTTGCCCTGTCTACTACAGAGGCAGAATACATTGCAGTCAAAGAGGCTAGCAAGGAAATGATATGGATGACATGGTTCATGGAAGAGTTGGGAAAGGAGCAGAGATTTGTAGATTGTACAGTGATAGTCAAAGTGCAATCCATTTGGCAAATAATTCAGCCTTTCATTCAAGAACCAAACATATATAGCTTAGATACCACTTCATTAGACAGGTATTGGAGGATGGACAACTGAAGCTGGAAAAGAGCCATACAGATAAGAACCCTGCATATATGATAACAAAGCTGGTAACAAAGGAGAAGTTGAATCTTCATTCAAATTTTGTTGGTCTTCAAGATTAAACTTGAAGAGGGAGAAACAAGATAGAGGATGTTGCTGTATAGGTACAAGTGCAACTGTTTATCTCCAAGTGGGAGATTCTTAAGTTATGGAGCTAAAAGCTTTACTGTTATGCAAATGTGGAGGTTGCTAGGCTTAGCCAGTAACCGGCATTAGCAGTATTGCTGACATCGGTTAGGTGTGGATTAGATCTGACTGACATCAATTAGGGATCAGCCGATGTCGGTCATATGTAGACTGATAGTGACTGGTGTTGATCACCTATGTGTGTGCATTTGCATGCATTACTAGAATTAGATTTGTTCTAATTTTAGGAGGATAGAGTGTTTGCATGTAAAGACTAATTTTAGTCTTGAGTCTGTGTTTCTAATTATTTTATGCCTTGGATCCTATTTAAGAGACCCATGGGGCATGTATTGTAAGCAAGAAAGTAGGCAAGGTCAATTAGATCTGCAAGGTGCAAGATCAAGAAGATCAGTTGAAGCAAGGGAATAACAACTTGGTTATTGAGTTGATTGTAATTGATTGAGAGAGAGAACTCTTGAGAGAAATACTGTACACCCAAGAGGTGTGGGAAGAGTGAGATTTCTTCATTGTATTCTAGAAGAGTTTAATATAAGATTGGTTGTTTCTTGTATCTCCTATTATTTGTTGTTTCTAATTTCTAGTTACTTATCACTTCTAGTTCAATTCCGTGTTTAGTTTCTTATACAAAAGTAATCAATTGTACTCCAAGTTCCTAACACCTAATTTTTTTTCAATAAATTCCATTTATTTGGGACCTCTCACATATCTCCAAGGTAAGGAAATAAGGTCCCTTCCTCTCGTTCATCCTAAAATAATTGATGAAGACTCTCCCACTATTAACACTATCCAATGTCATAATGATGATGTTATTCTCACATACATGGGTATAGATGATTCTTATATCTAATGATCACTCCCATTCAAAACATAATCTATGTTAAATGAATCAACCATTGACATCAACCTATCCTCTCGTGATAATCCTCGTGTCCTTAAGATTGGCCAATATTTGGATTCTTCTGAACAAGCTGATTATGCCACATTTATTAATAACCATAGTAAAGCCTTCACTTGGTCTTATAATGGCATGCCTAAAATTGACCCCTCTATCATCACCCATAACATTTTCACCAATCAAGATGCCAAACCTGTAAAGCAAAAGCTTTGCAAGATGCATCTTCGTATTGCTCTCCTTATCAAAGAGGAGCTCAAACACCTCCTTTCTATTAACTTTATCTAACCCATTGACTACATGCAATGGATTTCTAATATCATTCCTATCACAAAAGTGACTAGGGGAATCTACATTTTCACTGACTATCATGACTTAAACCTTGCTTGTCCAAAATATGATTTCCCATTACCAAGTATCGACCAACTTGTTGGTCTAATAGCTGGCCATGAGATGATATCACTTATGGATGGATTGTCTAGATATAATCAAATCTTGGTTGCTCTTGAGGATCAACACAAGACAACCTTCATTACCCCATGGGGGAGTTTTTGTTATTGGATCATGCCTTTTAGTTTGAAGAATGTTGGTGCCACTTATCAATGCATCATGACTTACATTTTTCATGATCTCCTACACAAAATTATGGAAGATTATGTGGATGACTTACGTGACAAGTCTAAACTTCACCAAGATTACTCGACAATTCTAAAAATCATATTTTATCATCTCTTCAAATATAATGTTTGACTAAACCCAAAGAAATGTGTCTTTGGTGTTCTTTTTGATAAGTTCTTAGGTTTTATCATTTCTCTCCATGGTATCGAGGTCAATCCTACTAAGGTTAAAGTTATCCTAGAGATGCCTCCACCTATTAATATCAAACAACTCCACAGCTTATAAGGTAAACTTTAGTCAATCCACTGTTTCATCTTGTAGTTGTCAGATCATTTCCAACTCTTTCACCATCTCCTCAAAAAATGTCTCTTTTTATTGGAATATAGATTACTAGGAAGATTTTGACACACTCAAACAATATCTTATTTCCCCATCGATTCTTATTCCACCTAAGGAATATTAGCCTTTCTACCTTTATATCTTTGTAACATACCATTCTCTAGGTACTATGATTTCACATCAAGATGATCACCATCAAGAATAGGTGGTTTACTACATAAGCCACACACTTATTGATTATGAGACTCGATATACCCATACCAAAAAACTTTGCCTTGCAATGGTTTTTTTAGCCTCCAAGCTCTACCATTATCTCCTAAATCACAAAACCTACATGGTCACCCATACTAATTCCCTTAAATACATGCATTCTAAGCCATATCACAACCAATGTGTATCTTGGTGACTCATGCTCCTTGCTAAATTTGACTTAGATTTTATTCAATAAAAATCTATCAAGGGGAAAAGAATCACTGTCCAATTAGCTACTGCCCCTTCACCTGATAATCAACGTTCAAACCTTGAATACCTTAATGAATCCATCAAAATGCTTTCCATTGATGACATCTCTTATCAAATGATGATGTTATTCAATGTGTCTAAATGTCAACATGGTGGGCGTGCAGGGGTCATTCTCATTCCTCTAAATGATGATCCTATGCCTTTGTCATTTAAAATAGATTTTGAATGCACTAATAATATGGCTAAATATGAGGCTTTGATCTTAGGACTTCAAACAACTTTCTTCTTGGGTATCAAATCCATAACCATTTTCAGTGATTCTCAGCTAGTAGTTAATCAAGTTAATGGTTCCTACCTATGTAAAAACAAAATTCTATAGCAGTATAAACATCATGTAGATACACTCTTAGGATCATTTGATTCTTATCTTTAACAAATTATTCCTTGATCTACAAACAAGTTTGTTGACACAATGGCTTCACTTGTTTCACACATACCCTCTTCATCCTCTTCCTTGAAAATCTATGTCATTGTTCATCACTTAACATTACACTCATATGTATCAACTAACATCCTCTTTATTCAAAATGTAGCCTCTAACCCACATGACTTATGGTACAAGCAACTCACAGATTACCTCTCTTATTATATTACCCCTTCTGATCTCTCTAACAATGGGAAATGTGCCTTCATAAAATGTGTCACTCATTACACTATAATAGGGGACTTCTCTATAAATGAGGTTTTGATGGTCTCCTTCTTAGATGCCTCACTATTACTAAGACTCCCTTCTCTATTAATAAATTCCAAGATGGAATTTTTGGTGGACATTTCAATGGTCATGCAGTTGTCAAGTGTATCCTTTGATTTGGCTATTATTAGCCAATACTCTATCAAGACTATGTTGATTAAGTTTGGCATTGCATCAAATGTCAACAACATGCTAATCTCCTTCATGTTCTGATTCATGCCTTACAAGTCACCAAAGACTTCTAGCCCTTCTCTTAATGGAGCTTGGATTTAATCAAGCAGATTAACCCTCATTCATCCCTCTATCATCATTATATCATTACTACCACTAAATACTTCACCAAGTGGGTTGAGTCTATTCCTCTCATCTATAATAAAGCTACCAAAATTTTTGACTTTATCAACCATCACATCATCTATCATTTTGGTGTTCTCCATAAAATTATAATAGATAACGGTAAATCTTTCAAAAACAAGATTGTTCAAAGTCATTGTGATACATTTGGAATCAAATTAAGATTCTCATCATCATACTATCCACAAGTAAATGGATAGGTAGAAGCTTCTAACAAAACATTGACCAAAATTCTCATGAAGGTAGTTAATGATACAAGTAAGGATTGGCACACACACATTCCCTTTTCTTTATGGGCTAACCACATTAGCATTCGAACTTCTATGGGTGCTACCCTTTTTCCTTAGTCTATGGAACGGAGGCTATTTTCCCTCTTGAGGTCCAGATTCCTTCTCTTCACATTTACATCAGAGACATACTTACTAATGATGACTTTTTCCAAGAACGTTTGGCTCAACTCAAATTTATTGATGAACACCATCTCATAACCCTCAACCACCTCTAAATCTATCAAGAGCGTATCAAATGTGCTTATAACAAAAACCTCAAAGAGTGAGATTTTAATATTGGAGATCTCATCTTAAAATAAAATCAACATGTGAAAAACATGGAGAAAAATAAATGGGGTAAATTTGCTCCTAATTGGTTTGGACCCTATATCATAACTCACAAGTATGGATCAAGAACTTATTGCTTGTCTTCTCTTGAAGGAAGGCCAGAACCTGAGCCTTTAAATGCCTTACACCTCTGACCATTCTTTTGTTAACCAAGCATCACTTCACCTCATGTTTAACTTGAGATCATCCCTTTAGCATCCCTATTACATTCATCTCCTTTCCTCTTCACCCTTACTCTTACACACTTAGTTAACTTACAAAGTGCTATGGTTTTTCCATCGAAGTGGAAAACCCATAAGTCTCTATAGTCTTATCCATAACTAAAGTAAAAATAAAAAGATATGTGACAAGTCATAAACTCTTAGGTCATGCTTCTCAATGTAGACTACTCCCTTGAAGGACAACTACGCAACTTCTCTTTGCTACTATCAATAGACTACTCCCTTGAAGGATAGCTATTTAAACTTGAAAAAAACATGCTTAGACCACTTCCTTAAAGGATGGCTAAGCCAAGACTTATTCTTAAAGGGAAATACAAATAAAAAATATTTTCATATTGATCAGCTTTATATGACTTTAACACATACAACATCCCATTGTAGGCTTATCGCATTGATCAGCTTACACAACAAAAAGCTTTAAGTCATGGACTTACCTATAGTAGCTCTCGGGTCACCCACAGTAGGGGCATGTCATCCTCACTTTGTAGGTTATGCTACCCAAACATTTTCCCTTATTTTCCCCTTTTTTCCTCATACTCTTTCAAGGGACTATGAATCTCACTTAACATAAGATGAACATGATGCTTCTCTAACAAACACAATGGTCCAATGATGTAAGGCATAAAGGAGTCTCATTTTCCTAAGCCTATTTATGTTCTAATTATGGTCTTTGCCAGTGCACAAGTATTTTGCATCTTTATTTTCCCATCCAAAACACATGTCAATCTCTCTATTGATATGAACAATGTCATACCAACACTATCAAAGCCTACTCCATTTATTTTCTATATACACCATCACAAATATGGAATAATATTGAAATAAAATAACATAACCAACCCATTCATTTTAAGTATACACCATCACAAATATGAAAAATGCTAAAATGAAACTAACCAACCAACTATGCATATACCATCACACATATAGAAAATGCTAGTACACCTCACTTAACATGCTCAACATTAAATTAACATAGCATAAAATCAGCATCTATATCATCATCATCTACATCCATATCATCATCAAAATCATAATAAATGCATCTCTAAAATCACAATAAATAAACATCTCATATATATATATATATATATATATATATATATATATATATATATATATATATATATATATATATATATATATATATATATATATATGATCATATTAAATGTACATCATCACAATAGTATCTCTCTCGAAATATGCATCTTTCATCTTCAGCTCATAGGCTAGTGTATATATAACATATGTAACAAAAACCAACTTTAGCACTTAGATTACACAAGGCTCTCCATGTGGTCATGAAGTAGTGTCATCACCATTCTCTACTCATTTGCATGTACATGAACTAGAAGTTGTGGCCCATGTAATTGATCTCTCCTACTTCCTAAACTTAGAGTACCTCTAAATCTATGGAAAATCCTTGATGTCCCTCTCGTAATATGTAATCTCATCAAGGGAAATAGTATATCTCACTAGAGATACATTCTTTGGTGGTCCCATAGCACCTATTAATGACCTGACCTATACTAGTCCCTATGGTGGAGGAGGAGGAGTTTCCTGACTTGTTTCTCTTAAACTATCCCTCTTCATTGTCACTATAGTCACTTAACCCTATAACACCCTGACCTAGCCCTGTAGTGCTATAACCTATCCCTATAGTGACCCAACCTAGCCCTACAATGTCACCACCTACCCTTGTAAGGCTAATACATGTGCCTATGTTGTATCTCTAACCTAAACTACTACACCATGTTCCTCTATGGCTGCATCCCTCTCTCTCACCAACCCCTATAAATCTAGTGGTGGCCTCCTAACCTCCATCATGGGATGTAAACCTATCCACCAAGCTGTATATGCCACTATGCACCCTAAATCTCCAACGCCTAGCCCTACTAGCATCTCCTTAAAATCTAGCCCATCTGTCTCTTGGGGCAATGGTAGGGGTTCCTCTATGTCATCCCTCCTATATCAAGGGAAGGTAGGCAGTATATCCTATAGTAGACCAAATTGCCTCTTGACCTGTGCCATGGGTACCATCTCCAACTCACCAACTCATCTCCCCCTAACCCATAGTGAACTCTACAATCCAACTAGTTGTTATGCCTATCCTCTAAATAAGGGGTATGTCAGGTATGATCTCCATAAAATATATATAAGGATCAAACCCTCAATCATGCACTTATAATATGCAATATTGTGAACTATGCCATCCACTCAGGTTTGTGATATACCCTCTCTCCACCATTTAAAACCAACACTGAAGCCAACTAGAATCATGGTAGTTAACCCCAATTGTCTTGTCACCATGATATGCTCATATGCCCAATAATGTAGTAAATGGTTGACACATAAAATGTATCATCGATGCAGTCTCAAACCCCACAGCTCTCTATATAACTGAGCCAAAAACATTGGTCCCCATACAAATATAGTACACTACTTAATCATATATGCCAGAATACCTATCAATGCAATCAAAAGTATGTCATCATCTACATCTAGTAATGCATACATTATGATCCCTATCATCATCAAGATGCTCAATTAATGTTTCTCCTCATTGACCATTTACAGTGGCTCATAGGTGAAATTTGATAAATGATAGGTCACCTCACTAACATGCTCACCATATAATGTCACCATGTACATATCATGCTCCTCTCTCAAGCATGTGAAGAGCTCCTCACCCTGGAGTGGCAACTTTAATATTCTATATACATCCTCCTAGGTCACTATCAACTCTCTAATTGATAAATAGAAGGTGTTGGTGGTATGATCCCATCTCTTAATCAATGCTATCATAAGGCTCACATCTTAGGTGACTCAACAATATTGTCACATACCTCCTAACCCCATAGTGGCTATATGCTCCCAATCATCTGGGGTGACATCCCTCCTCATCTAAATCAACAACCTCAATAGATGATCCTATAATGTCAACTCCATCCTCACCTGCATCCATACACACATAAATCAAGTCACATACTATCTAATATAACCTACCACCACCTTTTTCCCTTCTCTTTTAGGAGAACTACATTGGTCTGAGGCCCTCAAGAAAGCTATGTAAGAAGTAAATAGTCGACATGAGGTCTTCTAAGGTTAGCTCAACCATATACCCACCTAAATATCTACCCTACTTTCCACTCTCTTCACTACCTCTCTCTCTCTACCCTATGCTTCACTTTCTCTCTCTCAACCTTAGATCTAACTACCTATCACAACTCTATGATTCACAGCTTCTATCCCTACCCCTCGATCCTATGCCCTATCTTTTAAGCCCTAGGTCTCTTGACCTATCTCAACCCCTATTTTTTAAACACACTTTTAGCCATACCTTAGATATTTTTCCCTAGGCTCTAGGAGAACTACATTGACCTAAGGCCCTAAACCAAGTTATGTAGGTATCACTTAGTCAATACAAGGTCTTCTAAGGCTAGTTCAGCCATTAGGTTAGTTGACTACTTTCATCCAAGATCCAAATTGACCCTCTCTCTTATTTTTTGGATCTTTACAATCACTGACTCGGTCTAACATGTTGACATTGATGCTTGGTATCAATCGACATTGGTGTAAACCTGCTAAAATTAGTGCCATGTCGGTTGACATCGATGGATCATGCTGATGTCAATGATTGGTTCGACCCTAGGGCTGAATGACCAGTCCCCAAAAGTTCACATTTTTACCTAAAAACTACCCCAAAATCCTCCCAACTTACCCTAAACCTACCTTAAGCAATTTCCTACCCCTCTACTAGCATTTTCTTTTATCCCCACCTCTAAATTAGCCTAAAAAATCAAAATAACCAAATCAATCTTTAAATCCAACCATAGTGGATCTTATCTCATCTCTCCATCTCCTCTAAGCTAGCACAACTAGATCTTATGGTGGCACACCTCTTGCTAGGTCACCTCCTAGCTTAGCCATCTCAATCCAAGTTAGATCTCTATTTTTCTCCAATCACAAGTTGTAAATGAGTTTGGTTGGATGCTAAACCCCCTTTTATTAGGTTTTTTTTGCCATCAACATTGGCATCCTTGACCTAATCCACCAATGTCAGCACTTATACCTACTGACATCAACAATATTACCCTAATTCACTGATGTTGGCACTATTTACTATTGACATCAGTGATGTCACCAACATCATTACCATTAAATTAAATGTTTCCACCATCCACCAGAACTCTTTAGACTCTACCCATAACTAGGTTAATTTGGAGATCAAATATATCTCCCTAACCATAACCACCAACTTAGAGATCACATATCTCCCCAAACTCAATAATAACCCTTAGATATCACTTAAATATCCACCCATGACAACTTTTCTTGGAGATCATGACTATCTCCTCACTCATTGACCCTTTTACACCAACATTACATTATTTGTCTTGATCACTTATGTTATTCTGCTATAGTTGGTTATTATACACATGCATGTATATTAGGTGTTTTGGATGGTGACCAAGCTCATCTTGTCACCAACAACCTTTTTATTTTTTCTAGGGACACTTCCTACCTCATATACCTAGGACACATCGACCATTGTAGCTACAACTTTGATTGTTTTGACCTATCAGCTATCACTTACAAGCTATGTTTTGGTTATTTCTATCTAAGTCCTCCTCAACCTTACTTATTCTTGACTTTGTTGACTATATATCATAGTAGTATATGCACATGAAGTGATACTTAGTTCTCCTCCACTCACCAAATTCACTTCTTTCAAATTAGTACCTGATTCTCATTTTTCCTCCATCAATTCCCATTTTGAGGGGGGATACCTCATCCAATACTTGGACCATCTAACTCCTATTTTTATCTTTCAATTTTTTAGTAAAAATTATAAGACAAAAAGGGTCAAATGTAGACACCAAAATTACATCACACACATGTGCATAACTCCCTATGTTGAAACACCCTTAAGCCCGTTTCCAATAAAAATAATTAGCCTTCCTAACCCATGCTTTTATCCCTCACAAATTTAATTAATTTAAAATAATTAATTAAATTAATTAAAAACCCTTTATGCCACCTTACCTAGCCACCTCACCCTAAGACTGATTCTCACCTGATGAGTCACCTCAAGACTTAGTCCCCTCACCCTAATTACCCAAGACTTATTCTCACCTCAAAACTAAATTCCTAACCAACTACATCCTTCTTAACATCTTATTTTTAACATTTTATAATGGGTGACACACTAGGCACAAATATAAATATAAAATAGGCCAAAAATAGTAATTTTTACCTATTTTAAGGTGATCAATGTCAATCAACCCATGACTAAATTGACGGGATCATCGATGTTAGTTATATAAGCTAAAATCTAACTTGATGTTCAATTCAGTATAAATAAAGAAATATCATTCTTATTTTCATCCAAGCTCTTGGAATTAAACTTTCAACATCCTGGCTTACTGTTATCCTCATAAATCAACCCAGATCAATAACTAAGCTCTTGAGGACCAGCAACACCCACTTATTTTCTCTATTCATAGCATCAATTCAAACTACCTAATAGGATCCATCAATCTGGCACTTATCATTCAATCACCACTTTAGCTAAGTATATCACTTGTTTTTTAGGTCTTTTATGATGTTACTTTGCTATCACTTTACATCTATTGTTCACTACTTTACCTATTCTTGACCAAACCCCCATGAGGGAGTTATAAAGCTTTTATACTTATTTATCCTTGACCTGACACACCAAACCCCTAACCAAATACATCTAAATCATACTCTCTCTATCTCTCACAACTCTCTCCAACCTCCCAAACCTAACCAAAATCATTTTCTAAACCCGAAAAATCCTTCTACAAGCTTCTAGGCAATTATCACCCCTATCGACCTCAGTAGCCTAACTGACATCGATGACCTTCACCCATTTACCTTGGTAGTATAATCGATATCGATCACTTTTTTATCAATGTCAATGACTATGGATTTCCTAACCTCTCCAAAACCTACCCAATAACCTCCAAAATACAAACAAAACATACCACCTACACCCTGTTACTTTTTATTGCACTCAAGTTATGAATAATGGTAAACATCTCTCTTTTACCCTCTCTTTACCTCTCTTTTAGTTTTTTTATCACTCTCTTATCTCTTAAAAATGGACTGTCATCTCTAAGGAAGTTTGACACTTCCTATAACAAGCACGTAGCTTGGCAACCCACTCAAATATTTGCTAACAAACATTTTGTGGTAGTTTTTTCTTACTTGTAGGTAGTCCTCCCCAACCAAAGAGGAGTGCTCACAATGTTTTTATATGGTGATAAAACTAATTTGGGTTCATTCTAATCATGTATCCCTATCATTCTTCTCTATTTTTCTTTTGACTTGAAATAGACAATTTTTAGTGAAACAGCTACAAATATTTTTGGATTTTTGAAATTTTTTTTTTGGGGGGGAGGGGGGTATTTTTGGAATATGTGAGACCTTAATGTTCCCAAGTTAGAGGTATGGGGTACAGGATCACCACTATCAACTTTGTGATCCTCTTCTTTAGCATCAAACAATGGTTTGTGTGATGCCCTTGTATTCCACGATATTGGGAATAATATTGTGTTTTGTTAAGATGTTGTAAACATGGTAATGTGATCAATTTTTGTCAAATTGGTACTCTTAGAATCTCACTTTGAATTCTATTATCCTTTTTCATATTGCGTAAAATAATTTCTTTAAACATTATTTCTAAAATTATCCTTTATTAGTAGAAGATACAAAGCATTACTCAAATTTGATATGGTTGTTAGGAATGGTGAACAAGCAATCCAACCCAAGATTCATAAATATTAACAATAAAAAATCACACAATGAAGCTATAGACAATTTATTTCAATGCAAATTAAATCAAGTGTTATTTAGAAAATGAAATGTTATTACAAAGGAAAGCCATTGCATAACTAGGCAAGGCAAAACACAAAAATAGCGTAACTAACCAATGTGGGATAAATCCTCACATATGACAAACTCACAAAAGGACAAAATAGCTAGATAATACACTAACAAACATGAAAAAACATAATCTAACACCCCCTATCAAGTGATCCTAGGGGTTAGCAATAGCCTAGAAAAAAATAGCGGTATATCCATAGTATGAGTCCCACAAACTAGGTTGGATAATGTACTCATGTACAATATGTATCCATGAAATGAAAAAGGAAGATGTCCTCACAAATACCCTTCAAGGACAAATTATGAAACCCCAATCATGCCACATAACTCAATGAAATGAGTTGATGTAAAAGGCTTCATGAAGATGTTGTCAACCTAATTTTGAGTCAAAATATACTCTAAGCTAAGAACTCCATCCTAAATGTGTTGGCGAGTGATGTGAATATGTACCTCAATGTGATTGGTCTATTGATGCTCAATTAGGTTACGAGATATGTGAATTTCACTCTAGTTATCATACCAAATTATAGTGGGTGAATTTTGCATGAAGCCAATCTCTGTTAATAACTAATGAAGCTAAAGACCCTAGTGACTCACTATAATTTTTGCCTTATACTAAAAATCTATAGATGAAATTTTAATAGCCTACTTCTTTTTTCAAAACAAAGTATAATTGAAAAACCAAGATAAAATATGTAGCCAAAAGTGGAATGTCTATCATCAAGAGAACCTGTCCAATGTGAATCACTGTACCCAACCAATAGAGTAGAACTTTTGGTGTAGTGTAATCTAAAATTAGTAGTGCCTTTCAAATATTTTAAAATCCTCTTAGCATCCTTACAATAACTATCCTTAGGGTTATGTCCAAACCTAGATACAAGCACAACTTTAAATGAAATTTTGGGTCAAGTATGGGTCAAATACATAAGACTCCCAAACATCTACATATACAATGTAGGATCACAAAGTGGAGTAGTATAAGTGGCAATGAGAGTCAATCTAGACTAAAAAGGAGGACTTGGCTTGCAATTAGCCATGCCAAAATGCTAAAGAAGATCAAGGGTGTACTTATATTGACTTAAATAAATCCCTGTATTTGACTATGAAATCTATAAGCCAAGGAAGAAATGAAAAAGACCAAGATCTATAATGTTGAACTATGTTGAAAGTGCCTGATGAATAGTCTGAATCTAAGATGAGGTGCTACCTATGAGAACCAGATCATTAACATACAATTCTAGTATAACAATGTCCTCTCTAATACACTAAATATACATTGTGATATTAGAGTGGCAGTGAACAAATCCAGTGGAGATAATAAATGAATCCATCTTCTCATACCAAGATTGAGGGGCATATTTGAGACTGTAAAGAGAATAAGAATGGAGTATAAATGAATCCATCCAGCATCTAGCTACATATATTTCTTCCTAAAAATAGATAGAAATATGTACCATCTATTTTGATGAAGAGAATAAGTATGGAGTACAAAAATGACAGAGAAATTTTAAATTGCTCCTAGGATTTCCAACTAGAATCTAATAAAGGAGGTCCTTAAATGTTATCAGGTGAATGTCCACAAGCTAAATTAAAAAATAACAAAATTTGCCAACCTATAATCCCATCAATATTACCCCCCTCCCCAACTAAAACTTTTATAGATTCATTACCATAAATACACTTTAAACCCTATTTGTAGATCAATGTAATACCCTACATCCTAAGAATTTTTATGTTGACTTCAGCCCAATCTCTTTGAAGTGTACAACAAGATTATTATATAATACGAATAGTAAGAGTACATGTGTTGCTGACATCAACAAGAGTATTCTATGAGTGTTGATTACTACATTGACCAAAATTTACTTCTCTGGAGAGGATAAAAAGTGCAACAATTATCCCTATAAAATTCAACAATTCTTTCTATCTTCACACTACAACTGAGATTTGTCACCCTCTCTTAGTCCCCCATTTTATTGATTCAAAAAAAAATCACACCTTTTCAAGTCTGCTCCTATCATGCATAAAAAATAATGCTAATGATTACCCAATCCCTTAGCCTATTACAGATATTTTCAAGACAAATTTTTAAATAATATGAAACCAAAAGTCAATAATGTGCTTCAAATGCTAGTTATCTCAAAATATTTCATCTTCCCAACATGATCAATCAAATGCTAATATATGTTGTAAATTCAAAACTATATTTCAAATAACTCTTGGCCTTGTGTTTTGAAATCCAAACTCAGACATGTTGGAGGTTGGAAATGGGGGGATGACCATCAAGGCATACCATTCATATTTCAACATATGGGCTTTAATGAAGGCAACTAATATGGGATGCTTCTACATATATAAATTTTTATGATATTACCCTGAAGAATTCCATTTAGTCTATTGGGTTAAGGATCTATGATAAAAATAAAGTTATAGTATACTATTCTCATGTTCCATAAATGCATAAAAACCTTGGTAAGTTTAGGCTAGGCAATCATAACTAAACATGGCTTGCAAATAAGTGGAAATGATTGGGGAAGACTAACATAAAAGATGAACGTGAAGTATTCTTGATCATTTTGATTAATAAAAATCATATTAATCTAACTCAATTGGCCTTGTTTGAGATGTCTGACTTATTCTTTGTTAGTGTTCATATTCATTATTGTTGTTTTCTTGACATGTCTATATTGTTTTTGTATACATATATGTCACTAACCAAAAAACTAAAACTGTATGATCTCTTTTGTATTGTAATCTTATATGCCACAGCATCCTCAAAACAAAATTTACATAATTTTTTCTTGCTCATTACTAAGTATATTACAATGTTTGTTCTTTGCATGTGTCTTTCTCAAGCATTGACTCATCTATTGTTATTATCCAAGTTGTTTTTACTACTAATTATGTTGCTACACCCATGATCTTGCCTTTAATTTCAAAAGTGAGGCACTTAAAAACTTGAATTTTCTACATCACTTCATTTTAGATAAGCCCCAAAAAAACACATGATTTAGTACTAGTCAAATAAAATTATGCAAGCAATAAACTATTGTTATTGAATATTTTGCATGCAAATTCATTTTCAAACTGTTGAGATGAATAATTCAAAAACTATTGCATTAATGCTTACCCTCTAACTTAGTCTTAAAGGGAGACTTATGGACCATTTAATTTTCACTTGAAATTATCTCTGAATCTATTGACCAATCAAATTACATTGATTAACGTGCTAAAAAATATAAGTCTTTTGAAAACTAAAATAACAAATTTTTTAATGGGGTGCATAAAATAATGTTATTTGGTGTAAGCTAATTGGCTAAATTTTTTTAAGTTATTATCCACTTCACTTGGATCGAGGCTAGGCATTTACTTTGTGATAAACACAGGCAGGTTTGTACAATGTGGGTATGATTTGGCATTGAATGTTGTAGTTGGTCATGTAATGTGGGTTGCCTATTTTGATGGTTTAACATTGAATGCCATATTAATTCATTAAATAACATGATAGTGGGTAAAGACCTAGATGTACATAGAAGCTTGCTATGGTTTGTTGTGTGTATATATATAACATTACATATGGTTGTAAGGTGTTTCTATAGATAAAGTTTTGTTTATAATTTTTTTTTTTTATATAATTGAATCATGGAAGGTTGGATCTTTTTATTTTTAAACTAACATCAAGAATTAATAACTTAAAATAGTTTACAATTTATTTCCAAAAGATTGTTTTTGTACTGGCATTCAGTTTTCTAAATCATCTATCTCAACAATTTGAATCTGAAAAGAAGCAAACATAGATTACATTCAAGTGATTTTTCAAGAAATACACTTGTATATATGCACCTCTCTCTCTCTCTCTCTCTCTCTCTCTATATATATATATATATATATATATATATATATATATATATGCAATCATATTTATCCAATATTGATCCACTCATTTTTCTTATACAGATCATTTTTAACACAATTTACAAATGCTTATTCATTTTTAGAAAGAAGACCTTCCACATCTTCATCATCTCAATAGATACTAATATATGAAATGGCTAGTTGATTAAAACAAGGAAATAACCACACACATTGTTTCTATTTAATTTCCTACCCATAAAACTGTAATCTTCAAAAAAAAAAAAAGGGGGCCATTACTATTTTATTTACGTAATATGACTTTTAATTTTCTTGTAGTTTTTAATTTACATAAAACAAGTGCAAACACAAAGCAAAAAGACATAGCACTTGTTGCTTCCATCAACATAGCTCAAGTTTAGTCCACCATAACATAGCTTTCTATATTTTGTAAAAACCTAAAACATTAATGTGCACACATTCCAGACATGTATCTATATTTTTACTTTTGTTATAAGACACCAAATCTAATGTTACATCTTGATTCCTTGCTAGGCAAACTTATAAGATTATCCATAGATATTTGTAGCTGATAAATTTAGATTTGAATATTTTTAATTAAGCTTGAGATATATGTTATTATGGGATAATAGAATATTGCTTAGATACATGATTTCTTTATTGTGATTTAACTATAGTGTATGCATTTACATTTTGAGCATATTGATGCATTATTTCAGTTAAATTTTATGCTATATGTTTATCATGTGATATGATCTAATTACATGCATGTTGTGAGGTGGATGCAGAAGAAATATTTTAGAGAATGTCTGAGGGAGAAAATCATCATAGAGGGTGATGTAGATGGAGATGTCGGAGGTCGATAGAGACTTGGCAAAAGACTTGCACACACCACAGTAGTTAACGCATAGTAGAAACCTCATTAAAAATAGTTTACTTATGGTGTGTTTATTACTTGCTTTGTAAAATTAATTTATATGGGTTTCTAGTATAGGTAAATATCATAATATATTCTTTATCATGTTTTGCACATTTTGTCATTAATGATGGTAAAAATATTATTAGCAAAAGTAAATTTAAAATACAGATTATTACTAATTTATGAAATTTCCATATGAATTACTATAATATTTATGGATGTTATTTGATTTAATAAAATCATATAATTTTGACATTCAAGTGTTAAAATATAAAAAAATAGAAATTTCTCTAGAAAAAGGAAAAAAATAAGAAAAGACAAAAAGAAAATTTAAATATATATATATATATATATATATATATATATATATATATATATATATATTAAAACAAAGAAAAAGAGAAAATTTAGAAAAAACTAAAGAAAAAGGAAGGCCTATGCCTATTTCATATAGGTGGAGAATTAAGGAAAAGGAGAGAAGACAACAAAGCATGGTGCAGAAGGCAAGGAACCGAGTAGAGGAAAGAGGCTCTTCCGACCAAGCAGTTCTAAGTCGTACTATAATTAAAATTTCTTTTCATATTCTAAGAAATGTGTACCAAATAAAAATTTATATTCTATATGTAAAATTACCATAAATATGTTATTATTTATATACATATTTTGTAGTCAATGGTACATTTATTTATGAGTGTATTTCTAGTTGCTTTGTTGTATATATATATATATATATATATATATATATATATATATATATATATATATATATATATATCAACAAGCAAGATGGGAACTATAAAAAGGAATAAATAAAAATCATCAATGGTAAATGGACTCATAAAGGTATTGGTATTCAAACTGATAGCTTCTGTGTGTGTTTGTGTGTATGTGTGTGTGTGTGTGCATGCATATTACCTTAAAGTCATAGCAATCATACCATTGTAGGATGATTTATTACTGAAAGACATCTTTATATTCATCTCAACCCTTGTATATTGATAACCATATACTCTAGAATCTTTTCCTTATGATATATTTAACTCTTGTATATTAGAACACTACAATTGATATACTAAGAATGTTATTATTGTTAACTAGTTTATCTAAAGTCACCACCTTCTAAATAATTCCAAGCCATATATAAATGGTGTTTGCATGTGGTATGTTGATAAATTTTAACTTGTCATTTTGTATAAATAGACCAAAATAGTAGTGTTTACATGTGGTGTTTACATGTGCTTAATGATCTTATATATTGATAACTTTTTGAACTAAAAGCCTATTAGACATTGATCCATTGACCGAAATAGGTTGGCTCCTTATGAATAGCAATTAAATTGGGTCAATGAATTTTTATGTATCAAATATTTATCTTTTGTATTTACATAATTATTTATTAATGTGAGTATTAAATACTAAGAATAGTATTTTAGCTTATGTGTACATAGTATGTGTTTGGTATTCATGTAGATAGAGAGTGATATATATATATATATATATATATATATATATATATATATATATATATATATATAAAATACCAAACACTTGTCTCTTTATTGTGTGTTTAGACGTGGTAATGACATATTGGTCCACATGTTTAATTTGTGGTGAATAAAATGATATTTTAGAATATATATTTATGTTTACTCCATATTTATTTGTGGGCATTTACTACGGACCCTCTATACCTCAAAAATAATGGGTTATAACTTAATAAGCATATATAAATCTGATGTCACAGCACATCTGGAAAAGTTAATAGAGGATATTTGTATCTTAATGGTTGTTATATAATGGCAAAATAATGGGTTATAACTTAATAAGCATATATAAATCTGATGTCACAGCACATCTGGAAAAGTTAATAGAGGATATTTGTATCTTAATGGTTGTTATATAATGGCATAAATTTATATATAATGCTTACTTGTGTATAGTGTTGAGTATGAAACTTAGTTTTTCATTAATAACCTTGATATGCTTAGTATATAATTTGGGGTACAAGACCCATAGTATAGGTGTAAAACTATAAAGATGGACTATTTCAGATAAGTTGTACTTATCTATAGTCCAATTAAAAAACAAATATAAATATTATGCATATATTATTCAAAATTTTATAATTTTAAATTCTCTCCAATATAATAAATAGGTAATAGATCCAAATTATTACCATACTTTCCCCGTGACACTTGTGCAAAACCCAAAAACTATTCATTTTCAAATATTATCTCTCATCTAATTTAGGGACATAAGTCTAGATTATCTGAAATAATCCATACAACTACATATCGATGAATAAGTAAAAATAATATATGTATACTTATACTTATACTTGAGTGAAAGGGTGTGTTGCTTTAACTAGAGTTTCACGGGTGAGTGTAAACTATAGAACTATGCTTAATAGAGACTTATGTTTTATGTGCATAATAACACCATTGATGAGGTGATCATATATTTTGATTCAGATGGTTAATAGGATCATATCCATTTAATGTGTAACAAAGATTATGAAATAATTGACACTCTTGAACTATAGTTGTATATATTTATATTTTTAGGGAACGTTACCACCTATGGAATATTTTAGTATTGGGAGAATATAACATATAATAATTGGTCATGAGAACCGAGAGTTGTGAAACTGTGCAAAATAAGTCCTAAGATCCTAACCTAGCATTTAGTGATAGATGCATATTTATGACTTCGCATGGATCTTCATTATCAGAGGATAAACATGTGATTTAAGATCTTCAGTTAGAAATATAAATGCCTTTAGGGAGATCTTGGTTTAAATTACAAATGAATAGTGCTTCAATATTTACATAGCATTAGAATAAATACTTGTGGTGCAAGTACTCGTACATAGGGATTGTACTTATAGTTTTATATATGTTTTGAGTAAATCATTAAGTTCTTAGAAACTAGAAACTATGACCCTTTAGAATAGTCTCTTAGAAAAATAGAATGAGATTTAAATGAAATTTATAATAGGTTTTGAGTTCTTTACTTCTCTGCAAATATTTGATTGACTATTAGTTAAATGTATTCCATGTTGAATACTTGTGTGCAATATTTGTTAAGAGAATGAATGATTGGTTATATATAACATATAATGGTGCATTATGATTCATATTTATAAGTTATGTTTCATTGAATATTGGTAAGAAGTCTAAATTTAAGGTATATCCAAGTGGTATAAACCTGTACTTGCTCTATTTTTATTATGTATGTGTGTTTCTTGATTTTTGAAATCATAAATTTGGATTATAGGTTATGATGTAGTTGGGAACTTATCATAGTATGGGATATCATAGAGTAGAATAGTATAAATGTATGTTATACTTAGATGGTACATATTATAATCATTATTCCCAAACTCATATCTACATTTGATTGATTATATATATGCATACTGAATATTACTATAAATAGTATGTTTGTGATAGTTATAAATACTTTATTTATGTGTGCATATAACCTTGAAAGTTTAACGAATGCTATGATAATATATTTTTATGTTCCATAAGAACTATGATTTGCTTCATTATATCTAGTTGCTTGAATATAATTGTGTTTGTTTGTAGTTATGACTACTTTATTATGATTGATTGTGGAAAATTAGTAGTTATGTTTTAGAATACTAGACTATGTTAATATGGGTTATCATAGGGTGTAGTGTGTTTAAAAACTATTTATGTTAGTGAAAATTTACAATTAAATATGTATTTACCTATGTGGTATAAATTGTAGTCATTATTTCTAGTATGAGATAGAAAATAATATAATATTCATTCATACATTTGATGAAATAAATGTATGTTTTGATTACTCCTATGTTTATCATGTTATATGACGTGTTTTCTAGTAGGAGGTAAATTAAATAAAACTTGTGGTTGAATTGTATTTGACCAATTTTTATTACTGATATGGAGTAAGGAGTGAGATGGAATTCACTGGCTTATTATCATCATAATGCCAAATGAAGGCAATTTGATCAAGTGGTGTGTATGAATTTGATTGATTTATAGATCATTATTATTTAGTATTTGTAAAAAATTGGGTCAAAGTATGTTTAGTGAGATATTATCATTTCATAAGTATAATTTACATATTTTTGAGATATCTTGCAATAGAATGATTTTCTATGATACACTGCATGTTTAGTTTAGAAATCATCCAACACACAAGTACTTGCTTATCTCTTTAGATTCCCACACCATCACTATCTACTCATCTATGAAGGAAGGGCCATTTCCTAATGAGATTAGTAAGGGAGATCATTGGTCCATATTTGATATGGAAAACCACTTGGATGATGCTCTCGCTCCCCACAATAGTACTACTTATTGAGAAAACACTTGAGATTGTCACAGATACTTGAGTTTGATAACTATGCTTCGAAGAAGCCATGTATCTATATGTACATTGTATTTTGTTGTACTTATCATTGAATATTTTCATGAAGAGTTGTAATTACTTATTGCTATACTTTGACAGTGGTGGTTGTAGACTTATTTTAGTTGTAGCTAAGTTAATGTGATTACTTTTTATATTCACATTATGACATATACTATCATGATATTAAAGATTGGTGATATGTGATGTAGTAATATTGTTGATTTTATCACACCTTAAGTATTTTTAATAGTCTCTATAGATTCCTATGGTGTAATTTATTTTTGGTATATGTGTTTAATTTTAAAAAAACATGTATTTCTATGTCTAACCTAATGGGGTTGTTACATGTGGTATTAGAGTTTTAGCTCAAAATCTAAGACCTAATGATTCCATTGGTGTTTTTGTGTCTTTATGTTCATCAGTGTGAACCTAGTGACATGAAATATTGCACTAATATTTTGGATTTTTGGTGCCTCAATGTGAAATCATGTTGCACCATGATTAGAGTTATAAGACTTGATAATTCCTCATGTATGGCTTGGTGACTATCGTAAGTATGAGACATTCATGAAATGTATGTGGGGAACATTAAGTGTGTAACTTTAAGAGCACTAATACCCTCTTATATTTGTTATGAGGCTAATGTATTCAATTCCTCAACTATGACTACATCCTTCTTGGTAATCAAGTCACCTTCACCATTTGTGTTTTGTGTTATGAATGTTTTATAAGCTCAGGATGCTTTTCATTTAAATATATGTGCCTTATATTTTGTGTTCACTAATACTAAAAGTGGAAAACTTATGAGACCATTTTTTAGTTTTGGTACCACCTAGTGTGGTGGGAATTTTCTCATAGTAGAGTACTTCTATTTTGGTTGAGAATTCCTATGTGTTAGAAGTTTGTTTAAGGATTGCCACCCTTAAGTTATGGGATTTAGAAAGGAGTGGAATCTATATTAGTTAGATTAGAGGTGAGTTGTTATTATCTCATTCTCCTTTGATAACATTAAGCTACCAAGAGGATTCATATTTTCATGATGATTAATTTAATGTTCTCTTAAATGAAAATTTGTTTCTGAAAAGTTGTTTGACCATATTCCTCAAAGTTTATGGGATAAATATCTTTTACTTTTCAAATCTAGGATTGATAGATGGACTTGTCAAATTAAGTCATATGGCTATACACATTTACATAATGGAACATTAATTATTTAAATTTTGTATACATTGGAAATGTAGTATTTTTAATTTATATTCATCATCATACTTGTCAAGAGCTCTGAGGAGTAGTGATAGTATTGACATGTTATACTTATCAGGAGCTGCGTAGTGTAGTGATAGTATTAAATTATGCACATCATTATTGCCAATTTTCCTAAATATTTTTTTTAAAATGAGAAAAACACTCTCTAGGTTAGAGAGATAATCAAACAAGCTAGAAGATTTTGTGGAACTCTCCCTGGTCATTTGTTTTGAAGTGTATGATGATCTTATGTGCTCTTGAAAATTTAGTGAAACTTTCACTAAGATATGTGTGAACCTTCAAGGTAACGAAAGTGGTTAGTCCTATAGTATATATCATTGTATTTAGATTTGGACCCCAGGGTGATCATGATAGAAACATTCAGAGTAAGTGAAACTCACAAACCTTGTTTGCATAGTAGCAAGATGTCATAGAGCAGGGTCTTGTGGGACCAATACTCCATAAATAGTATAATTTGAAATAACTATGATGAGTTATATAGGTAATTTCTATTTATCTACTTAATTTGATATTGTATACCATGTTATTGCTTTAATAAATAATATTTTTAATTCAAAACTTATATTTTAATAAGAGTCATCGGGGACAATGACAAGCTTTAAAGGGGAAGGATGTTACATCATAATTCTTCATCAAGAAAATTTGCTAGATTATCCATGGATATTTGTAGTTGACAAATTCATATTTGAATATTTTTAACTAAGCTTGAGATATATGCTATTATGGGATAATAAAATATTATTTAGATACATGACTGCTTTATTGTGAGTTAATTATAGTGTACACATTTATATTTTGAGCATATTGATATGTTGTTTTAGTTAAATTTTATATTATATATTTATCATATGATATGACCCAATTACTTGTATGTTGTGAGATGAATGAAGGATAACTCATCCCTTAGAGTGTGTCGGATGGAGAGCATCATCGAAGAGGGTTACATAGATGGAGATTTCAGAGGTTGATATAGAGCTGGTGAAAACCCTGCACATGCCACAGTAGTTAGCACATTATAGAAAATGCATTAAAAATAGTTTTCTTATGGTGTGTTTATGACTTGATTTGGAAAATTAATTTCTATGGGTTGCTAGTATAGGTAAATATTGTAATGAATTTTTTTACGTGTTTGTCACATTTTTTCATTAATGATGATAAGAATATTATTGGAAAAAATAAATTTAGAATATGGATTATTATTAATTTATGAAATTACCATTTAAATTATTATAATATTTATAAATGTTATTTGATTTAATAAAATTATAAAATTTTGACATTCAAGTGTTAAAATATACAAAAAATAATAAAATTTCTCTGGAAAAGGAAAAAAATGAGAAAAGACAAAAAGAAAATAAAAAAGAATTAAAAAATTATTAAAACAATGAAAAAGAGAAAATCTAGAAAACAACTAAAGTAAAAGGAAGGCCTACACCTATTTCATATAGGTGGATAATTAAAGAAAGGGAGGGAAGACAACAGAGCATGGCATAGAAGGAAAGGAACCAGGGGGAGGAAAGAGGCTCTCCCAACTAAGCAATTCCAAGTCAAAGCTCTTGAGAGGTTGGTAGTGCAATTGAAATTGCTTTTCATATTCTAAGAAATGTGTATCAAATATATATATATATATATATATATATATATATGGGTTGTATAGTTTTAGGATGGGATCAATATGGTGTTAGTGAGTTATTTAATGGTCTACATTGATATTACAGATGTTAGTGATATATTAATAATGTATTTTAATAAATAATAATAAATGAAATATTATAGATTTATAATACTTTTGTAATGATATTACAGATGTATATAAATTTACCATAAATCATTGTTATGATATTACAAATGAAATTTACCATAAATTGTTGTTAAATCATAACTCACTAAGTCTATAAATTTACCATAAATCTGTTATTAGTTATATACATATTTAGAAGTCAATGGTAAATTTATTTATGAGTGTATTTGTAGTTGCTTCATTATATATATCATCAAGCAAGATGGGAACTATGAAAAGGAATAAATAAAAATCATCAATGGTAAATGGACTCATAATGGTATCTAGTATTCAAACTGATTTTCTGGGTTAGCTTTAAGTATATATATATATACACACTTAAAGTCACAGTACTCATACCATTGAGGTATTCTTTATTACTGAAAGGCATCTTTATATTTGTCCCAGACCTCATATATTGATAATCATATAATCTAGAATCATCGTCTTATGATATATTTGACTCTTGTACATTAGAATACTACTATTGATATACTAAGAATGCTATTATTGTTAACTAGTTGATCTAAAGTTATCACCTTCTAAATAATTAACAACCATATATAAATAGCATTTGCATGTGGTATGTTGATAAATTTTAAGTTGTTATTTTGTATAAATAGACCAAAAAACTATGGTGTTTACGTGTGGTGGTTGCATGTGCTTAATGGTCTTGTATATTGATAACTTTTTGAACTAAAAGTCTATTATACATCGATCCATTAACCAAAATAGTTTGATGCCTTATGCATAGAAATTAACTTGGATCAATGAATTTTTATATACCAGAAATGTATCTCTGATATTCACATAAGTATTTATTAATTTGAGTATTAAATACTAAGAATGGTATGTAATCTTATGTGTACACGGTATGTGTTTGGTATTCATGTAGATAGAGAGTGGTAGATATCTTTACTTGTGTAATACTCTCTCTCTCTCTCTCTCTCTCTCTCTCTCTCTCTCTCTCTCTCTCTCTCTCTCTCTCTCTCTCTCTCTCTCTCTCTCTCTCTCTCTCTCTCTCTCTCTCTCTCTCTCTCTCTCTCTCTCTCTCTCTCTGTGTGTGTGTGTGTGTGTGTGTGTGTGTGTGTGTGTGTGTGCGCGCGTGCGTATGAAACACTTGTGTCTTTATTGTGTGTTTAGATGTGTTAATGACATATTGGTCCACATGTTTAATTTGTGGTGAATAAAATGATATTTTAGACTATATATTTATGTTTGATCCATATTTATTTGTGGAAATTTACTATAGACCCTCCATACCTCAAAAATAATGGGTTATAACTTAATAAGCATATGGAAATCTAATGTCACAACATATCTGGAAAAGTTAATAAAGGATATTTGTATCTTAATGGTTGTTGTATAGTGACATAACTTTGTGTATAATGATTACCTATGTATAGTGTGGAGTACAAAATGTAGTCTTTCATTAATAACCTTGATATGCTTAGTATATAATTTGGGGTACAAGATCCATAGTATAGGTGTAAAACTATAAAGCTACGTATCGATGAATACACAAAAAGAATATAGGTATACTTATGCCTATACTTGAGTGAAAGAGTGTGATGCTTTAACTATAGTTTCATGAGTGAGTGTAAACTATATAACTATGATTAATAGATACTTATGTTTCATGTGTATAATAACAACATTGAAGAAGATCTTGATCATATGTTTTGACTCAAATGGTTAATAGGATCATATCCATTTAATATGTAACAAAATTTATGATACAATTGACACTCTTGAACCATAGTTTTATGTATTTATATTTTTAGGGAATGTTTCCACCTATGGAATATTTCAGTATTGGGATAATATATCATATAAAAATTGTTTACGGGAATTGACAGTTGTGAAACTATGCCAAATAATTCCTAGGATCCTAACCTAGTATTTAGTGATAGATGCATATTTATAGCTTGGCATGGATCTTCATTATCTATGGATACCTCACTTAAAGTTATAAATGCCTTTACGGATCTCTTGTTTTAAAGTATAAATGTGATGGGGTTTATTAGAGTCTTCATAAATCCATACATAAATATTGAAGCATATATAGAGACAGTGTTTCAAATGCAATAAAATTTTCACACTATAATAATATTATTCATACTCTGATCATTAATCCATATGAGATATTACAAATTTTATATAGGAAAACTATTTCCTATAATTGGGGAGATACAATCTCCACCAATATCTCTCATGTATCCCCACAATATATCAAATAAACAATGTAATATTATTTTAAAATATTTCCACTATCCAAATATGACTAACAAACTGACTCACAAATATTATATTTACCTCTTGATAAATATCTAAACTCATAAAATGTAATAAACTAATCCCTAACATCCCCCCCCACCTTAGTTTTTACATGGTGAAAAAACATTTACACTCTCACCTACAGTATGCTCACCCCTTGTGGAATGCCCTATTTGACTCATGACATTGATACAAAGAAAGGTTCACTCCTCCCATCATTTTAAATAGGTTTACCACAAAACTTGACATGAACAAGACCCATCAACTATTAACCTCTGTTGGTTATTTAGATCTACCATAAACCCTTTCAAGATCTATGAACTAACTTACATTGGTGCTTTCTATTCTTTCACTATGTTCTCACATCAGGGAATTATGTTTTGGAATTACACACAAATTATATATATTGAATAAGAATATTATTTTATTCTTATTTTACAAGCATATAGCAAAAAATAAAAAACACACTACATAATATGTCACCAAATCATTCTGGGGCCTCATCACTGGTGATTGATAAGAGGCTCTGGAACCTCCAACATATGTTTCCTCCATACTCCAGTGTCCTCCAACATCTAGTTGATGAAGCTACTTCACTCAGTTGAAGTGTCAATGAAGCTCAACTGTATAAATTTTTTGAGGATAAATCCCCCCCCCATAGTTTGGACATATGACTCAAGACGTCATGTACAAGCAATAATGCATCCATACATAAAATTTTGACACATTTTTTTGACATAAAACTGACTCTTAACATATAAAATGACTTTATTCATTTTTATTTTGACACTTTTGATAGAAAAATGACTCTTGATTATTGACGTCAATACTTTTAGAATTTTTTATGAATATTTGACTATGAACCCTAAAAAATAATGACCCCCTAAAGAAAATAAATACATTGAACTATTTAAAAAAATATAATGTAAATAACTTTTTAAAATAACTAAAACCTATACGTATTTACTAAAGACATGATAAGAATTATAAAAAAAACTAAGGATCAAGATACAAATGACTAACTAAATCAACTATAGAATTTTTCAATGTATATACTAAAAAACTTAAATTAAGGAAATACACATAATAAAAAAACCAAACTATTAATAACATAAAAACTATAAACTAACATGTAAAGCTTACTTTGACTGACACAAATAAACATATAAGCATTTGGTTGATCTACGTGCTTTAAGATATTCAAGGTAGGCTATGTGACAAAAACCTCATATTTTACAGCCAAAGTAATCTCAAAGTTAGACACTAGAAATATAGACAGTAGACCCAATAGAATAATACATAGATATATAGTAGAACATCTCCTTTGGTCAGAACTATTAAATTGACACTAATAGTCTTTAAATATAAACTAATTTTATTTTCCTCCTCAGGGTCTGAATAAAGTGTACTTGTAGATCCACGATCCTTGAGTTGGTTAATGTCTAATCACTTTACACAGGATTGAAGATAATGAACAGACCATAAGGAATTGAATAGGTATTTTATGTGGAAATGTATCTTAGCAATAACTAAAAATTGAAATTCTTGATTATGAAAGTCATTGGAAGATCTTGCTAGTTAGAGTAAAAATTCCTATAGATGAAATTAAGGCACTACAAATTCTAAATTTAATAATGGAAAGCAAGTCATATGACTTGGCTATGGCCTTATATAGCTCATCTACCTATCACTCAATGCTTTTAGAAGCACGATTTATGCTCTAAGCTACAATAACGTATTTTATATGCTTCTTCATAAGTCTTAAATGTGCCTAACCAAGTCTTAGTGTGCCTCTAAAAACTAAATATGCTAGATCAAAACAAAACCTAAACTACTCACAAAATCAATGTAGAGGAATTTGCATGAGATGAGGTAATACATAAGAGCCAAAGTTGCCCCTACCAATAAATCACCAATGCATAAGAGGAACCTCCCACTCTAATACCAAATGATGGTGTTTATTATAGTCTTCACAAAGCCATACAAAAATATTGAAGTGTACACATAGACAGTATTTTAGATGCAATAAAATTTTCACACTATAATATTCTTCATACTCTGATCATTAATTTATACAAGATATTACAAATTTTATATAGGAAAACTATTTCCTATAATTGGGGAGATATAATCTCCACCAATATCTCTCATGTATCCCCATAATATATCAAATAAACTATGTTCATAATATTATTATAACAATATTACAACTATCCAAATATGACTGACAAACTAACCAATATTATATTTACCTCTATGTAAATATCTAAACTCACATAATATAATAAACTAATCCTTAAAAAAATGAATAGTGGTTCAGTATTTACATAGCATTGGAATAACTACTCATCATATAAGTTTTCATATATATAGATTATACTTATAGTTTTATAGATGGTTTGAGTAAGTCATTGAGTCCGTAGGATCTAGAAACTATAACCCTTTAGAACAGTCTCCTAAGAAAGTGAAATGAGATATTTAAATGAAAGTTATAACGGGTTATGAGTTATTCATTTATCTACAAATATTTGATTGGTTGTTAGTTATATGTATTCTATATTGAATACTTGTGTGCAATACTTGTTATGAGAATGAATGCTTGGATATATCTAGTATATAATAGTACATCATGATGCATGCTTATAAGTTATATTGATTTGAATGTTGGTAAGCATTCTAAACTTAGGGTATATTTGGGTGGTATAATCACATACTTTCTTTATTGTTATTATGTATGTGTGTTACTTAATTATTGAAATCATAAGTTTGGATTATGAGTTATTATGTAGTTAGGAACCTATGATAGTATGGGATATCATAAACTACTACAGTATAAATGTATGTTATACCTAGATGGTATAGTATAATTGTTATACCAAAGTTGAATTTAAGGCATTATACACATCTATGACATCCATTATTTATTACCCCATGGTTGTGGTTGTGGTGGTTCCCACATTGGTGGTGTAACTTGTCTAACCCATGGTGTTATCCATGGATTGGGAGAAATCTTGGACCAAACTAATTTTAAGGCTAGGAGTATTGGTTTCCTTATCTTTGATAAAGTTTACTTCCTTAACGGTATATGTTACTTATTTAATTTGATTTTGTATCGTAGGAAGGTGTTTGAAATTCTTGGTTGCATGGTCTAGGTCACAAATACCATATACCTCTATTTTGTATAAGGGGAAATCCTTTATCGCATGTTTGAGTCTACATCTTAGACAATATATTGACAATTGTTTAGTGTTGGTAGCATTGGATTTTGATTTGAGTCCATCTAGTATGGATGCCAATTATATTAGAATGTCTATCTTGAAATTAAAAAATTCTTCCATTAATTACCCAACTTTAGGTGATTTTCCTAACCTTGATTTCCTTATGCTAGGTCTTGTTCTAGATTAGTTAGTACATAATGCTTAAATTTGATCAAAGATTAACTTGTCAATGTCACCCTTTCCCATTAGGTTCAAAAACTCACATGCATTATTATCTAAACATTTAAGAAATACTATTTTGACAACCTCCTCAGTGAGTTGCTAACCACTCCTTTTATGGTTAAATATAAACCTATCAAGGTAATCTTCTAAGGTTTCATTTTCATTTTATTTGATCTTGAAAAAGTCTTCCTTCTGTTATTTGACTCTACAATAATCATGATATTTGTCTATAAATGTAGTTTTCATTTCATCCAAAGTGGTTGTTGAATTACCCTCAAGGCCCATAAACCATCTCATGGTTGCATCCTTGAGTGTAGATGATAATAATTTCAACTTTTTATTGTTTGTGAAATAATCATATATTTGGCAAAGAACTTGAAATTCAAAGAAGAATTGATCTAGATCCTCTGAGTATTTATCATTGAAAGTAGGTAAAATAGATGGTGAAATGTTTTTCATGGAAGTTCTATCATCAAGACCCAAACTAATTGGATAGGAAAATGTTTTGTCCTATTAGAGCTATCGATCAGGGTTTTCCACATGTTCATGTTCATCTCTCATGTTTTCTTCCCAAATTTGGTTATCTATCTAATCTAAATTTGCTTCTTGGGTGCTCAATATATGTTCTATCTCAGTAAGAGAATATTCCATCAGATCTTTTTGTGAAACTTGTGTATCAAATCCAACTATTCAAGAAAGAGAATTTTTGGGATCAATTCTCCCTATAGGAGAAGATGTTCTGAAGAGGATTCTTCTTATAGGATCTATTTATGAGGATGAATCTTGTTCAAGAGAGGAATCAGAAAAATGGATTTCAAGTTCCTTTATTTCACTTGCTGATCTTTCTAGAAAGGATAAGACCCTCTTTTATTCTTTATTTATTTGGGATCCCTTATAGATAAACCATCCTTGATAATCTCTTATGCAATTCATAAATCTAAAGACTCCTTGATTGTTTTTATGTTGCTAAATTTTATGAATGTTTTTGAATTTCCATGTATAACTCTAATGTACTATATCACTAACACTTATTAACGAATGTGTTTCCCAATAATGGTGCCAAAAATGATAGGATGTCTTTATACATCTCATTTAACCAATCAATACATTGGTGTCATTTTTAACCAAGGTAGTGTTCGACGGCTATATGCAATGATATTGTTTGATATTGGAGTTGTAAAACTCATTATTTGGTGGGTTTTACTTTTGTTGTGATTTCTAAGTCCTAAAAATAGTAAATAAGACTCTAATTCTATTTTACAGAAAGGTAAATCTAAGAGGTTTTCTAACTGAATATCTCCTATTGGCATTCATACCATCAACATCTAGAACTTAAACACCTAACATAAGACATATGATGTCCTCACTCAACTTGTCTGATTGGGTAGGATAGTTTGATGCTCTAGTATATGATAATGTTGTCTATTATCACTTAAATAAATTTTGACAAATTCTAAATAAGAGATGAATTAACAAACTTACTCTAATTGAAAAATTCACTCTTGCATTAAGAAAACCTACTTATATTGAATTTAAATGACTCTTACATGTAATTGAAACACACTTGTATTATAGGAAATTCACACTTGATTTTTAAAAGGAAATTCATGCTTACATTTAAAAATAATCACTTATTTTCTTTGAAAGGAAATCACTTTTCATTCAAAATAAATCACTCTTGTATTTAAAAGGAAATTAGACTCTACGATAAATGAAATATACCTAAATTAAGAAATATTTCTAAACTATTAAACTAAAAGTACCAATTTATCCTGATCTTCAGAGAGAAGTGGGCCCTTTCTCCTTCCTCAGAACAAGAACTAATTTACTCAATAATAAAAATAAAAAAAGTTGAACTTTATTTTATTTAAAGGAACACATAAAAATATGAAATGCTTCTTCTAATTTCTAACTTCAACAAATTTCGAATTCACCAAATTCTTATAACTATTTGGAATGAGAAGGAGATATGTATTTAAGCACATCTCAACATCTATTCACAGAGTACAAAATCTTGGCAATATAAACACCCAAATCTACCTATTCAAAATATAGACAATCTAGGAGTCATATCCCATGCTTCTAAGAAGGCATTAGAACTGACTGACTAACAATAAATATAAATTAACTAATATATATCCAAAGATACTTATTTGATTTTACAAAATAGAAGTACAAACATATCTGGATTGTTTTAGGCTATTATCATGAATGGTAATGTCTAAAATAAGATATCTAAATATATAAAGTCTATTTATATACAATAAATATCCTTGAAATTGTAGCCAAAAGTTGTCAAAACTTGTTTGATGTCTTCTCAAAATTATCTCAACATTGGGATGTGTTTCTATACATAAATTTGTACTTATTCCATCCAAGTTAGACACAATAACAAGGTAAATAATTAATAATAAATTACATACAAACAAAGGACAAATTGCATTCATTTCCTCCTTAGATAAGACCTTAACTATTAAATGCAATGAAATATATAACCAAAGGCAACACTCTATGGACAATTTGTACTAGATAAAATGAGCTATATGGATTGCTCATCATTGGATGTCTATTTGGTTGTCATGGGATAGTGTTGATTTTTTTTGAGAAAGTAATTAAAAATTTATATCCTAGGCATGCAATTGACTTTGAAGCCCTTTTTATTTTCCTTGAAACATTTTTTTGAGACCAATAGATTGTTGCACTCTTATAAAGCCTAATATCACCAATCAATAAAAACTTTAAAAAGAATGCAATGGATTTTTTAATAAATATAATAACTTAAATGGGAAAAATGATATGAGAAATCCAAAATAATAACCTTGAGAAAGTTATTTATTGACATTTTTAGATAGATAAAATTTAATATATTTATCACGATAAATATAGGGTGTTAATGTTTTTATTATCATTACTACCTGACACTAGAACTAAAATAAGGGATGTAGTAATTCAAGGTAGGTTTTTTATTTTGTTCATTATATTGGGAAAGGGATCCCTCCAACCTTTGTTAATTTATCTAAAACTAAAATAAATATAAAATATTATAATATAACTATCATATTTTAAATTTATATTATTATATGCATATAATATAATTATTATTATATAGAATATTTCTATATTATATTAACTAATATATTATATTATATAGTATATGATATATTCTATTATTGGAGTGTAAACTATATAATATTTATCACACAATATATTTTAATTTTATATTATGTATGTATATGTGTATGTATGTATGTATTGATTGATTGATTAATTGATATTAAGGGTGAGGGACCTCACCCATACAAAGGAAGAATAAGAAGAGCACAAAACATGTGGTGTTCCCATTGAGGTAGAGATAACCAACTAAGATCAAGTCCCAAAGGGAAACATATATATCATTAAGGCAAGTTAGAACAAAAACTATAGTAAAAGTAACCAAAAAGAATTGAAAAAGATACCTACAAGGATTGGAAAGATTTTAGATGTGTGAAATTGTGAGTAGGTCCCAAATTGCCTTCATCCTCCTTACTATACTTGCCCATGCTAAAGACATCTCCCAAACTAATTGCATTCACTATTGAATGAAAATTATCCTACATGTGTCTAGAAACCATTACCCTAGAGTCCTTTGAATGGCCACTATTGAGCAACCTATCCTTTTCCTCCTCCATGGTAGCCACCACTCCTATGCTAGAGAAAATGTCCACAAGGAACTACATTGGATAAGCTAAAGGATCATATTCAAATCTACCAATCAAAGGAGTAAGGGAGGGTAGAGGTTATCACCACACATTTAAGGAGAGAATAAGAGGGATGGAATTAAGAGAACCCTCCACCAAAGCCTTCTAGGTTTCAAGTAATTTTTAAAAAAAAATCCAAATCCTAAAATATAATTAGGGAGACTAGACCAAGAGACTATGAACCAAAAAAGGAAAGGACTTATCCAATCACCTCTGAAAAATGATTTATCCATCTGACTAAGCCACCCCAAATTTCCTTCTAAACAAGAGACTCTATTAGGAAGATAGAACATAGAGAAATATTAATGAATTAAATATGGAAATAAAATGTAGAAAGCATAACACAATAGAGACACAAATTTAACTTAACCCAATATGGGATACATCTATATAGAAATAACCAATCCTTCTTATTATTCAATCCAATAAATAAAGGGGGAAAACCCACAATACATCCATTTTAATATCCTCTTCACTCACACACAGTGTGTAACCATGATTAAAATGCCCTCATATCAAAAGGAGGGTTACATATTAGGATAAAAATGCACAAACATAATTCCTACCATTAGATCTATAACCTAACAATGAATGGTCTAGATTTACTAAAAAATTACAATATTTTATTATGTAACCATAGTGGGGGGTGTTTCCCCCCACATCCCCCTATCAATAAATATGCATTATAATAAGATTAGGCTCTATCATCCAATAGTCTCCACCATAGTCTTGGTTACCTTAATATTCCTGACCATGTGAGGCAGATTACTGGTGAAAATGGATGCCACCTTTTTTTTTCTTTTGTTGTTCCATACCACATGCAGGTACTCTTCCCCAATTATGACCCTGATGGCATCCATAACTTCCACATTCAACATCTAAAATATCAATCTTAATTGATGAATGTAAATTCTATCACAAAATGCCATTTTATGTTTCTCAGTTCATAAAGAGAATGGGCACAATAGTAGCCAAATTAATAGCTATTAAGTTAATTGTTGCTTCAAGTGTACATACAAATGTTCAAAGAGAAATTAAACCAATGCCAACAATTGTCATGTGTATAAATCCCTAAGAGAACATGTTGGCCATCATGTCATGTTGTCGAACACCCAAGATAATTAATGCCCATTTATGAGGGAGGATCCAAGTAAACCATGCCAAATCACTTACATGAAATGAAATGATCAACCTATGGAGTTTGAATTTTTGTGAATTATTTTGAAAAATTATGAAATCATATCTCCATAAACATTAAACCCATCTATATTCTATATAAATTATCTACCATAATCTCTTCCAATTGGTCCACACCCCAGTTAGCCAAAAAATTACTCTGTTTGTTATCCTCCTTGAAGAAATACAAAATGAACTAAGAAACCATTTCATATAAGAGATTCTAAGGCATGGTGAGGATGTTTTTGATCTTCTAAGCCTTGGCTTGGTGATTTTGAATAGCATCCATAGTTATTTTATATTTTCCTTCGATCACTAGGTACCCAATACCACATTAATGAGCTAATTGTATGCCTAAGAAAATGCTTGGGATTCGGCCTCATTATTTGTTCCATCTTGAAGACTATCAAATAAGTCAAGTATGAGAGCTCTAATGAAATCTTGAATATTTTACCTAGCTCTTGAAGCTCTAGGGTTCCCATGTTCTACACCATCAAAGTTCAATTTGAATAAACCTGCAGGAGGGGAGTCCAGGAAGCTCTAAGATGAGGGTGGGGTTTTAACCTATATAAAATTAACCCATTAATGAGTGATATTATATATTATATTATTATTTACTAAATTACATACATATATTATGGAATGTATCTATGTATGTGTGTGTGTACGTGTGTGTGTGTGTGTGCGTGCATGTGTGTGTGTTCATGTGCGCATGCACGCACGCGTGCGCACTCATGCACATGTGTGTGTGTGTGTGTGTGTGTGTGTGTGTGTGTGTGTGTGTGTGTGTGTGTGTGTGTGTGTGTGTGTGTGTGTGTGTGTGTGTGTGTGTGTGTGTGTGTGTGTGTGTGTGTGTGTGTGTGTGTGTGAAAAATGAAAAGCATCTAATGGTGAGCCCAAGAATGTATGTTGAAGGCACTTATGTTATTATCTCCCCAAGACCCAAGGGTAAGGATACCATAATCTCCCCCTTCACTAAACATGATGGCCTTTAATGACTATACAAATATTACATAGACACTTATTTTAACAAGTGTGAGCTTAGCAAGCCACATGTCTCAATTGTGGGTCCATGATAGCTATCATATTTATACCATGTGGTTAAGTTTCCCACTATTGGTGATATTTATTTTTAACCCATAAATTGTAAATTATATTGGCCTCCAAGTGGAAATGCATGTAGTTAATAAAATTTGTCCAAACTTTGGAGCTCTTAATTATTACTTAAAGTGTGGTAGTTATGTCAAGTCGAAGGAAGATGCTAAATTCTAACTTACAATGATTTAAAATATTTTCTAAGAAACACCCATTTTCTATAGGTCAAAATTTCCACCCATATTGGTGCCATTGGTAAATTTTGGGTGTCATTGATATCCTCCTTAGCATCTCCATCACCACATCCTCCTAATAACCACCTTTCTTCTTCCCCTCCTCCATGTCAACATATTTGCTAATGATGTTTTCATATAACTTGGATTGAATGTGTATGTGGATTATAATATTTCCTACCATGAACTACAACATAAAGGCCATGTTAATAGACTAGCTAAATATGAACTATGAGCATAGACCCACCATATCTTAGTCAGTGAGCTAGAGAGAAAATAACTTATCCATGATAGGTATATTTTTGGAGGTAGAGCCCTCACTTATGCTTCTCATTTTAAATTATTTAATATCTCGAGCGTTCCTTGTTATAATCATACCTAAACTAATAGGAAGTAGTGAAATGAAAATATTAATTAGGGAGATGAATATCTTCTTGTGGTCTCCTAATGAGATCAATTTAATGTGGTGCAAAAATGGGGCCAATCAATTCCTAATCCACATTGTTGACTTAGTGGATTGCACCCATACAGAAGGCTGAGCTCCTGCCTTCCACACGTCAAAATGGAAACTCCCCTCTCACCTGTGGGATTGGCAAAGTTGGAGGGGAGAGTCTCTAGATAGGGCTAGCTCCCTTTGATGTATCTTTTATGTCCTAAAATTCCTACTGCTAAAAAAATAAATGAAAAAGGGGGGGATAAAAATGGAGAAATATGTTGAAAATAGAACCTAAACCTAAAATAAAAGAAGGTGATACACCAAAAATGATGACCCACTCAGCCCAAACATACACTTTTCACCAAGAAGAAGCACCCATACACTTCATCTGATGTGGGAAAATTTTCTATTTTAGTGAGTCAGGGGTCCGTAGAGATACAGGGAAGAAGAACTCTCAAAGGTGTTCTAAGACACACTTTGGCAGCCTATTCACATGCACTTATATTTCTACTGTAGACACTTTTGGAAGACCTGTAGAAGAAGAAAATTCACAATGCACTTGACATGCTGGAATCAATCTGTGAAAAGCATAAAAGGAAATGACTTAACACAAAAATAAAACATAGACATATGCATGAGTGCAAGTCCAAATGGAGGCAAAAATTGCTAAGTCTTGATTCAAGGTAAAAAAAATTGGTAGGGTTTTGCCTTACAAGCCTAAGAGATTTTTGGGTAGAGCTTTGCCTTACGGGCTAAGAGAATGGATCCTCCTCAAAATGAGAAGTTTACAATATATAAAAAGAGGAAAAGAGAACTTGGTGCTTCTTTTGAAAATACTTTGGTGCTCTTTGACAAGTTGGCCCATGTGCGCTGAGAGCATCAGGAAGAAGAAGTCACTATCGCTGATGTCATTCTTTTAGAAGAGGCCTATTAGAACCATGTTGTGTAATCGTTGGTCTTGACTTTAGTGCTCAACATTAATGTGAAAGCATGAGTTGCACCTCTTTTATAAAAATAGACTGCTCTTTCCAAATATTCACGTAGTTTATCCCCTTATAAATGCAAAATAGAGAAGACAGGTCATGATGTTTATTATTTGCACCATTTGATGACCACCTAGAAATAACTTGCCTCTCCTCACCACTTAGACTACTTTGTCTTTTCCTGCACTTTGTCTTCTTCCTAGTTTTATCTCTTTCTAGCTCCTTTAGCCCCCTGGGGCTATCTTTTGGTGGGTCGTTGCGTTCCTTGGGCTCTTCCATTTTGCTTTTCAAAATCAATAGCTATTTCACAAGCCTTGAAATTGACGTTCATGCACCCATCACTATGTTTGAATTTCCAACGTCTAGTTTTTCATGCTTGATTTTGATGTCTTCAGGCCCATCACCCCTTGGACTTTCTTCAACCTTTTTTGCAGACTTCTTTTGTCGATCCCTTTCCTTCAGACTTCTTGTTTCACATCCTTCGAAAGGGAAAGTGACCCTTCAGCTTATCGATAAGTCCCCTTCATTTGGTGGTTGAGAGTCCCCTACAAGGGCACCTACCCTTTGGGTCCTTCGATGGCCTTGGCTTTGAAATTATTTAGAGTTTTCCCTGTGGACTTTTCCCTGTGGAATTTTTCCCACAGACTTTTTCTCACAGACAAAAAGTCTGCAAGAATTAACTTCGACCACTATACTTTTCTTTCCTTCAAAATTTCCGTCGGCTTTTCTTCTCGTGGCCTTCCTCCGAATTTCTTTAGAGTTTTTGTCTGAAAGAATTCCTTCGGACAAAAAGTCCAAAGAAATTATTCTATTAATTTTGCCTTGGTCCTTTCCACGCTTTTTTTGAATTCCTTCAAAATTTTTGTCTAAAGGAATTCCTTCAGACAAAAAGTCTGAATGATTTCTTCCTTTACTTCTATCGACTGCCTTCAAAAGTGCCCTTTGGGAAAGATGAAAATGACCCTTCTGAAGGGTATTTCCCTTGCCTTAAACAAATTTTTGAAGGAAACTTACCTTTGTAGCTTTTCTCTTTGGCTTCTTTTGAAAGTGTTCCCTACCCTCTGTAAGGGCTCTTGAGTCCTGAACTACCCTCTACAAGGGCACTTGGAATGATCCATTTTTGCGTCTAAGTGGGAACTCGTCTCTACCTGCAGAGTCTGTAGAAAACCTGTAGAGTTCGTAGAAATTTTTGGACTTGTGAAAAATCAAGAAATGAACTAGCTCAGAATAGCAGGGAAAGAAGGGGACCAATTTTTTGGTCTGTTGGGCCAAAAATGGTCAACACACATTATATTGTCACATTTGGTGGACTAGGGATTGATTGGCCATGTTGTGCACCACATTGAACTGATCAAATGATAAGTTTAATTTGGTTCATAAATGCATTTGATTAATCCCTAATCCACATTATATTATCACATTTGATGGATTAGGGTTGAATTGGACTCATTTTATCACCACATTACATCTATATATTATTTAATTCATTATATTATGAAAATAAGGCCAATTAATCTCTAGTTCACATTAGATTTCCATATTTGGTGGGTTAGGCTTAATTGGTGTCATTTATGCACCAAATTAAACTGATCGATTAATTATTTCAATGTGGTGGAAAAATTGGGCCAATCAATCCCTAATCCACATTAGATTATTTTATTAATTAGATTTGCATTTGAATGACCATTTTTCACATCATATTGAATTGATCAATCAATTGGTTCAATGTGATGTGTAAATGAGGTCAATCAAGCCCTACTACACATTGTATTATTGCATTCAATGGAATAAGGATTGATTGGAACTATTTACACACCAAATTGTACTCAAATATGTAAAACCATGTATGCCTAATTATACTAATAAGTGTAACATGCAATAGTATCTAAGGGGGGGGTGGTAAAGTGTAATAGTGTTCAATGTCAATAAAGATGCAAAACCTTAAATTATATTTCTATTTGATTATCATGGGTAAGTGTTGTATTTTTATTGGATAATATGATACAAAAAAGTGATATCTTAGGTATGTAATTCACATTTGAGCCCTTTTTCTCTCCTTAAAAGATGTTTTTAAGATTGACATATTTTGATAACAATTTAAAGGACATCTATCACCAATCAAATGAAACTTTACAAAGAATGTGATGTATTTTTTAATCAATATGGAATTAGAAATCCAAAAAAATAATCTTGATATAGATATTCATTAACATTTTTAGATAGATAAATTCAAGATATTTAGCATTATAAATATAGAGTTTCAGTGTTGTTGTTATCTCTTTTTCCTGGCATTGGAATTGAAATAAGGGATGTAGTAGATCAAGGTTTAAAACCCCTTATTGGAAATGTAGGTTTGTAATAGTTCAACAACTCAATTCCTAAAAGGGAGTGATGAGCCTAATCCACTAGATGGTTTAGGACCATTGTGCCTACCTCAATAAACATGACATTTATCTTATTGTACATATGGCCATACGACATTTAAGTTGTAAATGGTGGTAACAAATGTTTCGGACCTTTAGAGGAAAAAAATCAGGATGATTGTGTTGTAATTATGGTGGATAATGTAATCCAATACCTTAATCCACAAACCCATTGAAGGTAATATTTGTAAATGTAAAGGAGACTCCTAGTTTGAAAGTTAAAAGGGGTGGGCAATGATATTATTTATACAAGGAAGTCATGATGTTACATTGTATATTAATTTAGATCCCATTGATGAGGTGGTGTCTATATATAAAAATCAAAATGAAGATAATTCCATACTAGAACACTCAATATTAAGGGTATACATTACATTCCATTAGGAGTGTTGACATACATAATCCTAACCGATTCTTAACAACTGAAGTATAGGGGAGAGAGGAAAATTTTGCATCCAAGTGGTGGCCCCATGTAATGGAATGTGTGGGAATATAAAGGATTGAAAAAACTCGTGAAAATGCCACTTAGAAAATAATAAACAAATATCAACTAATATCCATGTGTGGGACTCTAATTGGACATGATAATGATGGCACTTTGGTCAGATTATTGACATGATTCAATGGAATATCTTAATCAGTGCACCAATTTAACCATGACAAATTCCATGGCCTTAAGAAGAAGGTAGTTATATTGGGTGTGGTTGCTATTGATTGATAAAAATAAAGGAAACATGAACAAGTTGAACAACACAAGGAACACACAATAAAAAGAGATTATCTAAAACCAATTATCACTAATCACTTAAATATACTCGTATCATAACAATTAACTAGTCATGTATCAAAATTAGGTGTGTATACCAATCATTATGTTCCCAAAAATATTTGAGGTGTCTATTCTTTTATAAATAAATTTGTGTTAATATATTTTACATAAATCTAAAACATTAAATATGTATTAATATGATACAATAAATAATAATAATAATAATTACTTACACATAAAGAATACATATAAATAATGTCGTTAGTACTGAATCAAAAGCTCCTTAAGATGACATGGCTCATAAATATAACATTCATAAATATAGAATAAATAAAAATCTAAAATCTGATATTGTTGCTAAACCACACAAAATATCTTAAAACATCTTTAGATAAGGCTTACATGGTTTGGGATTTTGGGCAAAAAATTGATATGACAAGTCGACTTGGGCTTTACTATTGAATAACTACAAATGCACAATTTTTTTTACCATGTGTTTTTTTGTTGAAGGAAAGAGAGAAAACACACAAATTCAACATGCTATAAAGTTATGAAAGACTCTAGAGGATATGCCCAAATATGTATTTTTGAGACTCCAAAGAATATGCCCAAATATACTAAATTGATGCTAGTAGTTCAGACATATTCATTCTTTTGTGTGGGCCCACGAGACATTATGTAGATGTTCTCCCAATGTGAGCATTTTAACCTTCTAAAAATTACATTCAAAAGTATTATAAGATGCATTCAACAAACATAGATAAATTATCAAAAGAATTTGGAAAGAGTAAGAATTTCTTACATTAAAAGTGTTTTCACTAGTTGTGCTAGAGAAGCTAGAGGCGTTGCCCGTAATGGATGAAGGAGCTATGTCTTCACTTAAAACATTACTAATTATTAAGTGAGAGGCATTATAGTTGTTTCCAAAGAGTTATTTTAATTTAAAAAATGTATAATATATAAGAGTATATAGTTTTTCAATGGTTATTAGTGAAATGGAAGAAAATTTCATTGAGACAAAGAGTGAGATGCAAACACTAGCATTAGTTACCACATATGCTCCAATATTAGAAAACATTTCTATGAAATGGTTAACAAGTATGAAAATTATTTTTATAGTAAATCTAACAAAATGTTCCAATTTTTAGAATACATTTATTACTCATTATGAATTTGACTCATATCATTCAAATTAAAATATTTACAAAATCAATCTAATTTAAGAGTGTGTTTAATGAAAATAAAGTGTCTTGTTATTTTATAATACCATTTACCAACTTGTATGATAAAATGATAATACTTTATTTAATTTAACTTGTGGAGTTTAAATAAGTTTACTCTTAAATGGGATAAGAAAAAGAGTCTATATATTCAATTCTTATACATTCAAAGGATAAAAAAAATAATTTATATATGTAATTCGTTTACATTCAATTAATATAATTTATGTCCACTAGTTATTTTTTTGTTTTGTTTTTGTTATTATTATTAAATAGTGAAATTTCTAAAGTTTAAAATAATATTAATAAATTTAAATTTAAAATAATATTTTTTTAATAAATTATGAGTTTTTTATTTTTTAATTAATTAGGAAAATATTTCATTTTATGTAGTTTTTATTTATTGATATTGTTGATATTTTATTCTTATATGTAAACACAATGTCAAACTATTTGATTTTATCAACATCAATGTAGATTAAAAGGACTCTTATTATGTCATATAGTTGATATTTTCCCCCTATGTGTAGCATATGTCAAACTATTTAATTTTATCAACATCAATGTAGAATAAAAGGACTCTTATTAAGGTGTATGGCTGATATTTTCCCCCTATATGTAACATATGTCAAACCATTTCTTTTTATCAACATCATTATGGAATAAAAGATTTTTATTAATTGACATAGTTAATGTTCCCCCCATAGTACATTGTCAAACCATTTAATTTATCAACATCAAAGTGGAATAAAAGGGCCCTTTTTTATTAAGGGTAAAGGGTGGGTTTTGATTGGGTCCCATCCCAGATAAAACCAAATGCAAGATATCAAAATAAATATAATGTAGTTCATTGGTAACACACAGGGCAAGAACAACCAACAAGAGAAAACACAACTAACAGTGACAAAATATAGAAAGAAAAACCACAACACATGACTACAAACATTAATATAACATAAAAAGTACCAGAGAACCTTGATCAATCACCCTCCCCAAGGATAGGATAAGAAGCAAGAAAATATCTATGGAACAAATAAAGAATAATCCATAAAAATGCTAAAAAGAGATAAATGAATAGATAGTCACAATAAAGCACCCACGATGCCAACAAAGTGTTAGGATCCAACTCCTTAAGAGTACAATTGATTACCTTTGTATAAGCAACTAAACACGGAATTAAACCAGAAGTAATATGTAACTAGAATTCAGAAACAACACAGAATATGAGAGACAATACAATCTGTATTAATACTCTTCCAGAAGGAAATACAATGAAGAAATCACACTCTTCCCACACCTCTTGGGCGTACAGTAATTCTCCCTCAAGAGTTCTCTCTCTATCAATTACAAACATAATCAACTCAATATTCGAGTTGTTGTTTCCACCAGTAAGTGACAATCAACTCAACCGTTGTTGCCTACTTCCAGTCCACCAAGTACTCAAAGTACTCCAAGTAGATCTCCTTGATCTTGCTCCTTGTTGTGTTGCAAATCTCCTTGATATTGCTACCCCACAGATCTCCTTTGACCTTGCACACACACACACCTGCAGATCAACTGACCTTATTTACCATGTAGATCTCCCTGATATTACACTTGGAAGAACCCTTGTCCTTGTCCTTGACAAGTCCTTTTGATCCTTCACACCTTACAATACAGCACCATGGGTCTCTTAAATAGATTCCATACAAACAATAATTAGGCTTCCTAATTACAATAATTAGAAATGCAGACTCAAGACTAAAATTAGTCTTTACATGCAAACTAATTGTTCGTCTAAAATTAGACCAGTTCTAGAAATGCATGCAAATGCACACACACACAGGTTGCCGACGTTGGTTCCTGTCTGATCGATGTCGGCTGACCCCTAATTGATGTTGGTTACTGTGTAGTTGAATATGACCGACGTCAATTGATCAGACCGATGTCAATTTCTCTGACACTCAGCAACCTCCTCCATTTGCATCAGTGAAGCTTTTAGCTCCACAACTTAACAATCTCCCACTTGGAGATAAATAGTTGCACCTGTACCTATACCTATACATCATCTAATTTTGTTTCCTGGATTGTATTCCTCTTCAAGTTTAATCTTGAAGATTCAACTTATCCTTTGTTCCCGGTTTTGTTAACATTTTCGTAGGGTTCTTATCCTTGCTAGCCACTGTGACTGCAATAACCTTCTGCATCTCTGAAGTCCAGCTAACTGCCATACCACCAACAGTGAACACATATCATGTGGTGCTTCTCCTATAATCCAATTCACCTACCATATCCGAATCTACATACCCATGTAGAGAAGTGCTTGACCCTGCATAGCATGAATACCTGCTGTTGGTCCCTCTCAGATATCTAAGAATCCACTAAACTGCTTTCCAGTGCTCCTTCCCTGGATTGGCCATAAACTTGCTGACAACTCCCACTGCTTGGGCAATATCAGGTCTTGTACTCATGTACTCAACCTCATCATGTGATTTAAGACACTGTTCTGTGAACTGTCCAACCATAGGTGTGCTAACCGGTTTTGCATCCTACATATTGAACCTCTCCACTACCTTATTCACATAATCCTCTGCAGATAAAATCAACCTATGACTTTCCCTATCTCTATAAATACTCATGCCAAAGAATTTCTTTGCTGCTTCCAAATCCTTCCTGGCACACCTCTGAGCTACTTTTACCTTTAGCTCAGCAAATCCCTACATGTGTGACCCTGCAACAAGCATATACACTACATACAGTAATAGGATAATGTCACGACCATTATCCAACCTGGTAAAATAAAAAAAGTGACTACATTGACATTGACTAAAGACATGTTTTGTCATACACCTATCAAACCTATACCACTGTCCTGGAGCTTGCTCAAGACCATATAACCTGGCCTTCTGTCTCACCTGTCCATTCTCTCCTTTCTTTAACCTGTGAATCCATTTGTCTTTCAGTGCTTTCATCATAGCTAGAAACTCTACCAAATCTCCTGTTTGGTTCTCTTCCAAGGAATCAATTTCCTCATTCATGCCATGCTCCCACTGTTTCCTAGATTCTACCTGCATTGCCTCTTTAAAACTTTCTAGTTCTTGACCATCAGTGAGCAACAAGTAGTATAAAGAAGGTGAATAATGAATTTGAGGCTTACTTACCCTTTCAAACCTCCTCATGGGCATTTTAGATTCCTTGATAGCTTGTTGTCTACCCAAAATCTATTTTAACAGTGACCGATTTCGGTCACCTCTGGCCAACCTCAGTCTGCACCCGACCAATGTCAATTCCTCCTGATCACCGACATCAGTTCCCTAATCAACATCGGTGTCCACCTACCCAACATCACTGACTTTGGTCTGCACATGACCAACATTAGTTCCTACCTATTCGACATTGATTCTCACTTGATCGATGTTGGTAACTGTGTTTCCTGTGAGTGATGATTTTTACCTGCGAGCTCACTTTGGATCATAACCTTGTCTGCTCATAATTATTCAACCTCTTGAGCTGATCTCTGTCCATCATCTTCTCCATGAAAACCAAGGATTTCCAGTTCTTAAGTTTGTCAAAAACATCAGTTTTCCTCTTAAGAACATGCATTCCCTTCTCACTCATGTGACCAAGCCTACAGAGCCACATCTTTACATCTACATCTGAAGTAGATAAAATAGAAGGAGAATCAGTAATACAAGTAGATAGATAAAGATTACCTACTTTCTTACCACATTCTAATTCAAGTGCACCCTTGGAAACTTTCCAAGATACCACTGTGAGAGTTACTGTGCAACCCTCATCACCCAACTTTCCTGCAGAAATTAGACTCCTCTTTAGGACTGGGACATGCATCACATCCTTCAACACCCATGTGTTTCCCATCTACAATTTTAGCTGCACTTCCAATTTGCCAAAAATTTGACAAAGCTTACCAACCCCTAAATAAATATTTCCAAAGTCTCCATGGACATAATCATGGAAAAATACTCTATTTGGGGTTGCATGGAAAGAGGCAATAGAATCTAAAACCCAAGATTCTATTTTATCCAAGGAACATATAAGAGCATCTCGTGCAATAATACCTACATCATTTGCTTCTTTATTTCCTTCATGCTGATCTTTTACCAACCAGCAATCTTTCTTTACATGCCCTTTCTTTCCACAATACCGTAATTGATAATTCTTGCCATTGAATTTCTCCATTCTTAGCTTACTTTCTTCTACCATTGCTTTACTCCCACTCAAACAGAAACCCCTATGAGTGACCTGTAATCAATAAACACTTAACACACTCTGAAACCAAGGTGTTAGTGAACCAAGCTCTGATACCACTTGTTAGGATCCAACTCCTTACGAGCACAATTGATTACCCTTGTATAAGCAACTAAACACAGAATTAAACTAGAAGTAATATGTAACTAGAATTCATAAACAACACAGAATATGAGAGACAATACAATCTATATTAATACTCTTCCAGAAGGAAATACAATGAAGAAATCACACTCTTCCCACACCTCTTGGGCGTACAGTAATTCTCCCTCAAGAGTTCTCTCTCTCTAAATTACAAACACAATCAACTCAATAACTGAGTTGTTGTTTCCACTAGTAAGTGACAATCAACTCAACTGTTGTTGCCTACTTCCAGTCCACCAAGTACTCAAAGTACTCCAAGTAGATCTCCTTGATCTTGCTCCTTGTTGTGTTGCAGATCTCCTTGATCTTGCTACCCTGCAGATCTCCTTTGACCTTGCACACACACACTTACAAATCAACGGACCTTACTTACCATGTAGATCTCCCTGATCTTACACTTGGAAGAACCCTTGTCCTTGTCCTTGACAAGTCCTTTTGATCCTTCACACTTTACAATACAGCCCCATGGGTCTCTTAAATAGATCCCATAGAAACAATAATTAGACATCCTAATTACAATAATTAGAAATGCAGACTCAAGACTAAAATTAGTCTTTACATGCAAACTGACTGTTCGTCTAAAATTAGACTAGTTCTAGAAACACATGCAAACACACACACACACATAGGTTGCCGACGTCAGTTCCTATCTGACCGATGCCAACCGACCCCTAACCGATGTCGGTTACTACATAGCTGAATATGACCGACGTCATTTGATCAGACCGATGTCAGTTTTTTTGACACTCAGCAACCTCCTCCATTTGCATCAGTGAAGCTTTTAGCTCCACAACTTAACACAAAGAAAGAAGACTTAAACATAAGAAACGAACATTCTTCTTCCTTGATAAGAAAGAAGGTCTTCCATCATCCATTGAATGCCATCATTCACCAAAGTCACTAGTTCCATTCTTAGCAATTTAGCTTATGATCTATAGCCTTTATTTTTAGAGGTAGCTCCCACATTAGCTACACCCTTTGTTAGAAAATTTTGAGAATGGTGACCACTGACTTCCCCATCTAAGGATGATTCAACAACAAAATAGGTGTTGGAACATCCTTGGGTAATTATTTTGAAAGGGTAGGAATCTAACAAACCTAAGAACCAAGAAATGATGAAGGAAGATGGAAAAACCTTTTATGGTTATGCCAAAAAAAATATTGATATAGAGCCCCATATTTCTTCTACCAAACTAACTGAGAGACAAATGAAAATAACCCATAAGTCCTAGAAGGAAACTTAGCAATCTGATGCCAAATGAGATTACATTCAAAATAGGGAAAGGGGATCCTATCAAAATTGACAAACTAAGTGTAAGAGCCTTAGGCCAAAAAACCTTAATCGAATGAAAGATATGTTTAGAGAGATCCATAATCACACAAGTTCTCACAAATATTATATCCATCAAAATTTCATCAAACTTCACAAAATAACCCAGCTGGTTGATCACCAATTTTATATGCTCTTTCTTCTTCAAGAAAGGGGAAAGATTATAAATCATGATCCATAGGGGAGCAGTCGTAATCTTTGTTCCAGATGGATCAAATAAATGATACCATGGGCAAAATAAAATCCCACGATTTCCCAAAAACTAGGGACCCATAAACCAAACCAAATCCCAATCAAAAACATTCTCTAAAATAACTTAAAAGAAACCAAGATTTAGTGATGAAAAAATAAGGGCAGTAGAGAAAATCCACATAGAATTAGACCATTGAAAAAGATCATAAAGAAAAATGGCCATATAATTACCAAATAGGTTTATGCTACAAAAAACAATTTCATTTCAACAAACTCTTGTTTAGAAATTTGTACCTCTAAAACTTCTTCTGATAAGTAAATCAGGATATTACTAATAAAAAAGGATCAAGAACTTCCTAAAAAGGATTGCCAACCCTATTCTCAACTAGTTTAGAAAAAGAATAAAATGGGGTAGATGTCAAATACAGTGTTCTATAAAATATGGGAAGATTTCCCCCAAGGAAATTCTATTTAAAATTCACATCTGATGGCCAATTTGTTATGCAACATGACCCAATAGAAGCAGTAGGTAGGGGAAAACATAACTTTACTATAGGAAGGTAACTAAACTAGTGTAACTCAGCTTTAACTGAGTTGGGAAAAAATATTGATGAACTTTATGCGGAAATTACTCAAATGAGAAGCTTTCTTGATCAAAATGTAGGAACACCGATTAAGAAACCATTGGCCCAAACACAAGACCTAGCTCCACTAGTCAATACTAGTGATAAGATTCCAAGTGAAATAAATGTAGCCAAAGCTAGCCTGATTGAGTTAAATAAATGTCAAAATAAACAAATAGTAATGTTATGTGAAGCCACTATCATAGTAAAACATCTGGAAGAAGTCCTTTCAAATAAAAAACTAGACCTCTCTCTTGAGGCTACAAAGATTGAAGGAATAAAAGAAGATCTAAAGAAGTTGATTATGACAAATACACAAGGCTATGATATGCTTAAAGTAATCCATACAAGAATGGTGGACCTTTTAAGTGTTAATGCTAGTAAAAATATTCAAACTAGAAAAATGGACATTAGCCTTGAAAAAATAGAAAAAGTTGTCATAAAAATAAATGATCAGTAGAGTGTTAGAGCAGAGGAAATTGAAAAGAAAATTCAAGAACTTCAAAGAAATGTTGATACCTTGCTAGGATCATCCTCACTTATTTTGACTCAGATACATGAATTGTAAAAAAACATGAAAAGGTCTTATAAAAAAACCCTCTGAGTATGGTAACAATAAGAGAAGGCACCCCTTCTAAGATCATCCCATTAAGACAACCTACTATAGAGAAAGTGTCTGATCATGCTAAACAAATCAGACAATGAAGATCCTTTATAAACATTGAGTCATTAAGCATAAGAGATTTGCTGAAAATTTTTGATGATACATACAAAAGGCTTGAAAGGCTTAATAAAAATACTAAAATTTTCAAAGAACTAGTTAAGCTATCTAAAGATATAAACCAGAAAAAGAACATTGAAGAAAATCACACTACCACCTACCTATATTTCAATGATCTTAGTGAATTAGATTGGAACCCTAATAATCCAAAAGTCTTAGATCCCTTGGATGCTTCACAAGATTGGACTGAGTCCCTACTCACCAGATTGAAAGGTGTACAAGAGGAAAAGGTTACACTTACTAGTACACCCAGATGGTTAGAAGTATACTCCTCCAACACTGAGTCATCTAGCTTGTCTATAGTCACACCTAGGATTAGAACAACCTTTCCCCAAGGAAATTTTGGTATTTTTGAAGCCCTCTATCAGGATATCCAACAAAATCAAGGAAGATAGCTAGATGATCTAACTCATGTTCCTATACTTCCATATTCACTCAATATTGATGGTTGGTGTGGAGTAGGTAATGATATAAGATATAGAATCTAAAGTCTAACTGAAAAGCTCCATGAATGGGTAGAAACTTAACAACTTGTATTTGGGAAGATTGAAGAAGAAGGCATGGACCTTATAATTGCTAACTTAGATGGTATCATAAAAAGATGGTGGTTATCCCTTACAGAAGACCAAAGGGTTGTGGCAGGATCCATGATAGCTGACTTTGTTGAAGCAGTTATTTGTGAGTATGTTGGAGACATGATAAATGCTAATGCTATTTAATACAATAAATTTTTCAGGATTAAGCTTTATAACATGAAATACTGGGATAAATTAAAGTGTGATTTTGTTCTTTTGTCAAGAAAAACAAAATAGAACCAAAAGATTGAAACTAAACACATGTTTATTAATGCACTTCCTAGCAAAATTTTAGATGGAGTATTGGCCTACATAGAAACTAAAAAATAAGCCGTGACTGGAGAAATAACCATAGTTGCAAAAATGACTTTAGGTCAAATTATCTAGTCTATAAAAGAATATATTTACAATCAATGTAAGGATAAAGCTATGGCTAAATTTATTTTTAAAAAAATGAAAACCATTGATAATAGTATCTAAAAAAAATAGTGGATATAGTGCACCAGGCTATTATGGTTCTAATAATTCTCATTGTAAATGCCACAAAGAAAAGAGTAGATCCCAAAAATGGAAAATTGGAGACAAGCCCAAGTATAAGAGGAGGTTCTCTAAAATAAAAACTTATGTTAAGCCAAAAAAAACCATCTCAGGAAAATGACCTATAAAATGTTATGTATGTGGTCAAGAAGGTTATATAGCTCCTAAGTGCCCAAATAAAAAAAGGTGTCCTAAAAAGATGAAAAAGATTAGAGTTATACTTCCTAATGAATAAATGCAAGGTATTTTTGAATTCAGCTCAAATGATGATGTCTATTCAATACCCACTAAAAATGATATTTCTTTTAGTGAAAATGAAAATTAAGTAAATCAATTTGAAGAACTATCTTCTTCTGATAACTCTGAGACTGAACTCTACTATTGTAATATGATATCTGGATTTGATCCTGAACCCTGAACGCAACATCTACAATATCTACTCTAAAATTATAAGCTCCCTTTTCATCTCGTCCTTATCTATCAAGATGAGCTTACCCAATTACACAGCATGCATGGCGACCCTAAGGGCAAAACATTGTAACAAGTTGACTTTCATGACAATCCAATGTTATATTCACAATAGGAATGGAAGAGAAAACAAAAATCTAAGCCCAAGAATCTAAGCACAAAGAGCTGATAAAATACCAAAAGCCTCCTATTGAAATCCTCAGAGCTATAAAGTCAAAAATAAAATCTGCTTCTCAAGATATTGATGAATTAATAAAATGTTCTAATTATTTTATAGAAGAAAATAGTCTTGAAGAAGTTCTTCCTAACCAAGGATGTTTCTATTCTGGAGAAAAAAAAGAAATCATTATCTCAGTAAACATCATTGATTCAAATAATGGCTTATTGACCCAATATTGTTTAATCGATACTAGATCAGATATGAGTATTGCAAAGCATTGAGTTATCCCAGAGTACCTGTGGAAAGATGCTTCATTAGATTTTGTTGTTGTCAATGGGTCAAGGACTACTATAAATAAAGTTTATCCTAGGGTAATAATTGAAGCAAATGGCATTAAGGCATATGTAAAATTATGGATGTTTGAAAACATGTCGATAGATATTATTTTAGGATTGAACTTCCTGAATCAATTTTTGCCTTATACTATTCACAACAAACACTTGTCTTTAATTTTTTTTGGTAATGAATACCAAATTCCTAGAAAACCCATGCAATTTTAAGAATTGCCACAAGACCCCATGAAGAAGAAGACAGAAAAATGTGGATGAAGATTTATAGAACAGTACAAAATTTTGAAAAGAGAAAAGATATCTTGAATATTGTCATAACAAAGATCAAAGGATTTTGTGATAATAATCCCAAAAGGTTTTGGGATAAGTGTAAATATATTATTTCTCTTGATCTAAAACCTGGCATTGATCATACTCGAGGTATCAAATCTAACACTATCCCTTTCTCCCCTTCTCAAGTTAAAATAGGAGAAGAAGAGATCAAAGAATTATTATAGAGGGATTTGATACAAAAAAGCCATAGTGAATGGGCTTCTCCTAAATTCTATGTGAATAAACACTTAGAATAAAAAAGAGGAGAAATGAGACTCGTAATAAATTATAAAAAGCTCAATGATTGGCTTATACCTGTCAAACATCCAATTCCTAACAAGACTATTCTTATCAACAAGTTGAAGGAATGTTGTGTTTTTTCTAAGTTTGATTTGAAAAGTGGATTTTGGTAAATTACAGTTTAACTTAAAGATACTTATAAAACTGCATTTTTCTTACCAGTATTAGATAGGCATTATGAGTGGAAGGTTATGCCTTTTGGCCTAAAAAATGATCCCTCTAAATTTCAAAAAAGGATGGATGGAATCTTTGACCATGCTAAGCATTTTGCTGTCTATATTGATGATATATTAGTTCTTTCAAAATATTTAAATAGTCATCTTATACATTTTAAATAATTTATTGATCTTTCTAACCAGAATGGGTTGGTTTTAAGTGATAAGAAAAAGGAGGTAGGTAAAATAGAGATTGAATTTCTTGGGTTAAATATATGTCAAAATAAGATTGCATTACAACCCCATATTGTGTAGTATTTAGAAAGATTCTGAGATGAAATAAAAGATAAAACCCAATTACAGAGATTCCTTAGATCTCTGAATTATTGCTTTTTATTCTATAAAGATCAGGCCAAAGATAGGTAAATACTATAGAAAAGGTTAAGAAAAGACTCAAGCCCATGGACTACTGAAATGACATAGGAAATCAAAAAAATTAAGGAAAAAGTTAAAGGACTACCAAATCTCAAACTGCGAGGAGAAGGTTTAATGATTTTGGAAATAGATGTTTTAGATGAAGCATATGGTAGAATACTTCTAGAGAAAACTAAAGATGGTAGAGAAGAAGTTTACTATTACTATAGTGGAACATGGAACCTAGATCAAAAGAATTACCATTCCACTAAAAAAGAACTATTAGCAGCCAAACTATGCATGTTCAAACTAAAGATCTTTTTGCTCCCAAAGAAATTCCTCTTAAGGACAGATCTATTACAGTTTGAATCTATCATTTGAAAACCCCACACCCAGTAAGTTGGAAACTAGATAATGACTAGATGGGCAATATGGTTTTCTAACTTAAAGTTTGTTGTTCAATACAAGAAAGAAAATGCTAATTATTTAGCTGATTTGATGTCCAGAGAAGGATCAAAATGGTATTCTCTTAGGTTTTGTACCAATCATATTTTGATGTTTTAGGGTGATGATGGATCTAATAATTTTGATTACGATATTTTTCCAGAAAATCTTACTCAACAAGAAAAAGAAAGAATGAAGGAATGGATTTTTATCCCTATAGAGACCTGAATCAAAGAATTTCCTAGGCTTGTTATTGAAAACATTTTGTTAAAATGTTTCTTGTTTAATTCCTATAGAAACTTTCTTGATGTTGACAGAAGAAGTTGGACTAGATTTTGTGACATGGATCACAAAAATATTAGGATACTTGGAGGACAATTGTCACTTATATAATTCTAGCTAATTAAATCAAAGGTAATATTTCATGGAGAAGACTATATCCATATGACACCAATTTTATTACAAAGAGCTTTCATGATAAACCAGTTGATGTACCATATGATCAATGGGAAAAGTTAACTTGGGATCAATGGCTTGAAGAAAATTCACCAACCACTTTAAGCCCCTGGTTCAAGATTCTTGTCATTCATGAAGAATTAGGTGTTTATGATACTAATATGTTGTTCAAATTTATTGGAGATCACATGTATGATGAAATAGAATTTAAGTTCTATTTCAAAGATTATATATATAACCATGAGAATAAGAAAATTAGATATACATTTCAAAGAAAGTTTTGTGAAATTTCAGAAGATCTTGATACAATATTAAGCAATGAATTCCTTATGGCAAATCCTAGGCACCCTAATAAAATTGAAAGATTAATCCCTTATCTTCATGAAACACATGCATACTCATGGGATGACTATGTCCATGACACTTATCATAGGTATGAAGATTTGAATGACATAAGCATTGACATGTCCATTGAAAGCCCTTATGGGAGTCCCTAGCAAGAAGCATGGATGGGCCCTTTCAAGGTTTGTTCACTATCCCTTTAATATGGTGGCATAGATGATTTAGCTATGAAAGTAAATCCTAGAGTGTGATCCAGCTATATCACACCATGTGACCCATGGTAAGGTCTTGTCTTGGCTAGTAGAGTGTGCATGTCCTCTACCATTTATAGTTGTGAGCTATTTTTTTCTTTTTATAAAGGTTTTCATCTTACAGGAGCATGTGCTCATATTGCTCTATGATTCGAGTAGGGAATCCCAATAAAGTGGGAAGTAGCACATGTGGTGTGGGTGGCCTATTGACCTCTTAGCTTTTATTAGATGTTCCCTAGGTAGTATACCTTTTGGCATGACATGACCAAATAATCTTCACTTTTGTCACTTTTCCTAGTTGGATGGGGCTGCTATCTAGCAAACCTAAGTTTTTGTTTGTTTGTAATTGGTTACTCCTTGAATCGATGGAAAACCTCTCCTAATTCTTTATTTAATAAGAGTTTAGGGTTCATTCACTACCATCGGATGCTCAGAGTAGAAAGGAGAAAGATCTATTTCATCATATAGGTGATCTTCATTAAATTTTAACATATTAGTATCATAAACACCTAATTATTCATGAATGACAAGAATCTTGAACCAGGAGCTTAAAGTGGTTGGTGCATAATCTTCAATCCATTGATCCCAAGTTAACTTTCACCATTGATCATATGGTACATCAACTAGTCTATCATGAAATCTCCTTGTAAGCATATTAGTGCTCATATGGATATAGACTTCTCCATAGAAAATTGCATTTGCTTTGATCAGTCAGAACTCTACAAGTGACAATTGTCCTCCAAGTATCCTGATATTTTTGTGATCCATGTCAAAGAATCTAGTCCAACTTCTTTCATTAGCATTAGGAAAGTTCCTATAGGCATTAACTAAGAAATATTTTGACAAAAAAAATTCAATAGCAAGCCCAAGAAGTTCTTTGATTCGGGTCTCTATAGGGATAAGAAGCCATTCTTTCATTCTTTCTTTTTCTTGTTGAGTAAGATTTTTTGGAACAATATCATAATCAAAATTATCAGATCCATCATCAGAATACCATTTTGATCCTTCTATGGACATCAAATTAGCTAAATAATTAGCATTTCCTTTCTTGTATTGAACATCAACTCAAAGTTAGAAAACCATATTGCCCATCTAGTCATTATCTAGTTTCCAGCTTGTTGGGTGTGGGGTTTTCTAATGATAGATTCAAACTATAATAGATCTATCCTTAAGAGGAATTTATTTAGGAGCAAAAATATCCTTAGTTTGAACATGCATAGTTTGGCTGCTAATAGTTCTTTTTTAGTGGAATGGTAATTCTTTTGAGCCGGGTTCCATGTTCCACTGTAGTAATAGTAGACTTCTTCTCTACCATCTTTAGTTTTCTCTAGAAGTATTACGCCATATGCTTCATCAGAAGCATCTATTTCCAAAATCATTAAACCTTCTCCTAGAAGTTTGAGATTTGGTAGTCCTTTAACTTTTTCCTTGATTCTTTTGATTTCCTATGTCATTTTAGTAGTCCATGGACTTGAGTCTATTCTTAACCTTTTCTGTAGTATTTTCCTATCTTTACCCTGATCTTTATAAAATGGAGAGCAGTAATTTAGAGATCCAAGGAATATTTGTAATTGGGTTTTATCTTTTATTTCATCTAAGAATATTTCTAAAGACATCAAAATATGGGGTTGTAATGCAATATTTTTTGACATATATTTAACCCAAGAAATTCAATCTCTATTTTGCCTATCTTCATTTTCTTATCACTTAAAACCAACCCATTCTGGTTATAAAGATCAACAAATTCTTTCAAATGTATAAGATAACTATTTAAAATCTTTTGAAAGAACTAATATATCATCAATATAGTCATCAAAATTCTTAGCATGTCCAAATATTCCATCCATCCTTTTTTAAAATTTCAGAGGGAGCATTTTTCAGGTTGAAAGGCATAACCTTCCACTCATAATGCCTATCTAAGACTGGTAAGAAAAATGTAGTTTTATAAGTATCTTTAGGTTCTACTGCAATTTTCCAAAATCCACTTTTCAAATCAAACTTAGAAAAAACACAACACTCTTTCAGCTTGTTGATAAGAACAGTCTTATTAAGAATTGGATGTCTGACAAGTATAAGCCAATCATTAAGCTTTTTATAATTTATTACTAGTCCCATTTTCCCTCTTTTTATTCTGAGTGTTTATTCACATATAATGCAAGGGAATCCCATTCACTATGGCTTTTTCATATCAAATCCTTTTGCAATAATTCTTTGATCTCGTCTTCTCTTGTTTTAACTTGAGAAGGGGAGAAAGGGATAGTATTATATTTGATACCTCAGGGATGATCAATGCCAGGTTTTAGATCAAGAGAAATAGTATATTTACACTTATCCCAAAACCTTTTGGGATCATTATCACAAAATTCTTTGATCTTTGTTATGATAGTATTCAAGATATCTTTTCTCTTTTCAAAATCTTGTATTGCCCTGTAAATCTTCATCTGCAATTTTTTATCTTCTTCTTCATGGGTATTGTGGCAATTCTTACAGTTGCATGGGTTTTTCTAGGAATTTGGTGTTCATTACCAAATAAGCTTAAAGACAAGTGTTTGTTGTGAATATTATAAGGCATAAATTGATTCAAGAAGTTCATTCCTAAAATAATATATGTTGACATCTTATCAAACATCTATAATTTTGCATATGCCTTAATGCCATTTGCTTCAAGTAGTACCCTAGGAGAAAATTTATTTATAGTAGTCCTTGACCCATTGACAGCAAAAAAATCTAATGAAGCATCTTGCCACATGTAATCTAGGATAACTCCATGCTTTTCAATACTCATATTTGCTCTAGTATTGATTAAATAATCTCGAGTCAATAAGCTATTGTTTAAATCAATGATGTTTACTGAGATAATGATTTCTTTTTGTTCTTTGACATAGAAACATCCTTGGTTAGGAGGAACTTCTTCAGGGTTTTTTTCTTCTATAGAATATTTAGAACATTTTATTAATTCATTAATATCTTGAGAAGTGGATTCTATTTTTTATTTTATATCTCTAAGGATTTCAGTAGGAGGCTTTTGGTATTTTATCAGGCTATTTGTGCTTGGATTCTTAGTCTTAGCTTTTTCTTTTCTATTCCATTCCTATTGTGCATATAACATTGGGTTATCATGAAAGTCAACCTAGTGCTTTGTCATCTATATAAGTGAGGATATGGAAAGGAATTTATCCAACCCAATCCTCAAAGAGTGTGTATTGATATGAGGATGTCATAAAAACCTGAATGGTTTGTTGACATGCATTGTCCAAAACAAAATAATCATTATGAGATAATAGTTAAATTATTAGCATTGTGATTTTTTTAAGATATGAAATGAACATTCCATAAGATATGCATGTTCAATAAAATCCTAACATTTTTTTTGTTGAGGTGTGAAAAAAAAAATTATTATATCTACCTCAGGGTGATTTACTTAAGGTCTGGTAGAAGATGGTTATTATCACTTTTTTTGATGTTCAAAATAGTTATTTAAGGCTAGTTGATCATCTAGGACTGCTTAAAATAGTTTTGGTTAACATATTAATGAACTATTCTTATGTTAAAATATTTTAAAAAAAACATTGATGTGATAGGTTCGTGTAGAGTAATGACACCCCCAATAGGGTTTGAAGATCCTACAATTGGGATGATATTTCATTGAAGATATTTTATATTGGATAAAATTATATAAATTGATTGAAATAATGTGTGTATGTTATGTACATATCTAAAGATGAAAGCGTCTACATTATGTAAGTTAAACACTTGGTCAATGATGAGAAAACATTAAATATAATATTAGTCATTTCCTATGATTTTCAATCATGGGAATGGTTTTTTCTCTAATGAGGGTTGGGTACAATGCTACATTTTAAAAAAATTATTTCATCTTGAAATGACCATTTAATATGATCTAAAACTCATGTATGCATTAGTTGTGACAACTAAATATTATCCAAGGTTTTGGTATTACCTCATATGTAATATGTTGTAACTTTTCAAAATAGCTTGGAACAATCTACAAGAGTTGCTACATGAATTGTTATAGGTTACCTTAAAATATATGCTACAGGTTGACCTACAATAGAGGCCACATGGTGAATGTGGAAACTTTTGTTTATCAAATTAAGCATGAGTGATCCCAAATAGACACCAAAATAAAATTATATTATAAGATTTAAATCAAAACCTATACAATTTATATACTATGTGCTAGAATAGATAGAAATTTATGGATGCACAATAATATCAAAGTTACATAAATTATTGCTAAGTGAAAAATATTTTAATTATCTAGAGACATGTTGGTGGAAAATTGAGGTCTCAAAAATATTAGTTGGTTTCCGCCTAAGTGGGATTTTAGATATATTATCATGAAAGATACACACTATTCCCATGAATCCATTATTGTAATAAAACTTTGTATAACCCATTCAAGATTGACAGGTGGTTGTTTCAACTTTTAGAAGAGAGAGGGATGTTGGAAGACCTTCGAGATTTTTTTATTCCATTGTTATATAGATTATGATTCCTCTTAAAGATGTGATTGATACTTATAATAACTATATGTTTATCCTAAACATGGATGAATGGTTTAGAATGCTTGAGAGGAACCATGATTTTGAGCAAATGATCAATAAATTATCCAAGTACATGGATTAATTAAAAACATTTTGTCTTATGTCTCATCTTTCTTAAGAATAGTTGTTTGGAATTCATCTATATAGGTGGATACATTTTTTATAAATCTAAAATAATATAATATAAAAATTAATAGGTTAGAATTTAAGTACAAATTTAAATGTTCACTAAGGCTATTTCCTTGCATTATTCAACAATTCATGAAAATGAATTTACAAAAAAAATCTACAACCTTACTTGTGAATGGATGTGGTTTAAAGATTGGCTCATTTATCAGTACTGAAGTGCTTATTGTGATTTTAGAAACATCCTCAAATAGGTTATATTATTATGAGTGATTTGGGTGTGGTTCAAATTTAATCCTTGAATGTGAGTGGGACTGCCATCAATTTATTATTATAAATTGGTTAATCTAATTTATCACTATGGTTATGTATGTGTTAAGCATGAAATTGAGGTGACTAAGGGAGTGGTTAGGCTAGGTTATTAAACATTTTGGGTAGCAATATCATTTATGGTTGTTGGTTTTTTTTTAACCTAACTTTTTGTTACGGCTTTCATTTTTTGGGTGGTGGATACCATGAATGGTCGTGGTAATTATGTAGTTGAATTTTTTATTGGTGTAGGTTTGGCCAATGTTGAAATGATTTTGGTATTTGATACATATAATTATGGCTATCATAATTATGAAAATAAGAATATAATAACAAATAGACACTAAAAACCTAATATTCTTCACATTGGTGGCCAAGGTCTCTTTTGAGCTACAAATAAAACATTTTCATTTTCATCTTCATATTATAGAGCTCGTACATATTTTATTGTCTTTACCTCCTTTACTCATATATCTTGGCATTTACACTTAGACTTATATTTATAACAATAAAGTTTATAAATAGTTAAAACATCCTTTTTCCATTGCTCCCTATTCTGCCCTACTTCTGTATAGTACCATCTATAGCTACCCTAAGCTTAGATTTTATAAATTTTCAATTTCAAGCACACTCGAGGCATTCAAGACCATTATCATTCTAGAATCACTTGCACTTGCACCAGCACTTAGGTGCATAAAAATACATCCGGCTTGATCCCTCCTTGGAGTATTAGTATGTAGGCAACTCTCTTCACAATAAGGTGTTGAGGATGTCCAGCCTATCCTACTAACAAACACACTTTTTAGCTCATGCCTTGCTTGTGAGGAGGATTAGGGTTTGCATCATAAATCAACTATTATAGGCACAATACAAAGTTTCAAACTTCATACGTATAAGAATAGAACCTATAAACATAGGTACAAGTGCACCTAAAATTTAGGAGCAATCCCACACAAAGAACATTAGTGTCATTTCTAGGACACTAGATCCACATGGCATTATTGTCCAAATGTGGTGCTACTATCTAAGAGAGGAACTAACACAAGGATCTAGCTGATGACACTTAGACCTATTTATATCTTAATTTATAGCACTTAGATCTTTTGTATCAAGTGTTTTCTAGACAAGTCTCTATTTGCACATATTTATTACTATTTTTAGAAAGTCAAAGCAAGTCAAAATTAGTAATAAATTAGTGATTATTTATTACATATTATTTTATTGATTTAGGCTACTCAACCCTTTAATCAAACATATGATTTACATATCTAAACCCTAAAAGGTTAAAATATTTGGTGGACTTGACTTATTTTTAATATTGCTTAAAACCCTAGTTTTACCTTCTGAAAAATTTTGTGCACTAAATTAGGGTTACAAACATCTATTTTTATGATATTTTGGCATTACCTAGCTCATGTAATCAATCTCACATTAGGATTTCATTTATTTAAATATAATTTAAATTTTTCAAAACAACCCTAATTTAAAAACCCTAATCCTAGATGCTCATAGGGTTTGTATCCTTTTTCTATTTATACATAGACTTTAGTTCAAAAATATCAAATTTGCTTCGATATTTATTTTTTAAAATCTTTCTAAGATTAATATTTTTCAAAGGTTCAAAATATACAAAAACATATTTTCCCAATTTCCAAACTATAATGGAAGAATTCAACAGCATAGTTGATGAGACTGATAGGAAACAATTACAATATTTTATGTCCAAACATGCAAATATACAAGATGACTTCATCACTATTATTCAGGAGTAACTCCAAAAATGAATAATGGTTAATATTCAACTCCCCCAACTAATAACATTGTTATACTTGCCATGGGGCCAACTCAACTAGCATAACCTAAAATTTTAATTCAACAACCTTCAATGGCAGTTACACCTCTTGTGGCTAGTTCCTCCACTCTAGATGTATAATCCCTTATACATGAGATTCATACTCTATAGGCTAAGGTGTTACATATTTATAATGGATCCACTAGGCCATCACATGCCTTGGATTATAATATTCTCTTACATACACCTTTAGCACATCACATAATGGAAACTCCCTTGCCGTCCAGTTTTATGGCATCCAAGCTTACATTATATGATGGAAAGGGTGACCCAAAGCACCATCCCAGAGCTTTTCCCATAGCATGTTTCGACTACGTGTCCTACGATTGACTTCTCACGAAGATTTTTCCATGCAATTTAAAGGATTATGCCCTATAGTGATTTTTTGATTTACTAAATCAATCTATCACAACATTCAATCCTTTGGCTAACATGTTTTTAACACACTTGTCTATCAATATTAGTGACAAGATATCATATGCCAAAGTAGCATAGTTGAAACAAAATTCAAATGATCCTATTACAAACTATGTCTTATGATACAAGACTATATTAGCCAAATTGACTAGCCTCATGGTAGACAAAGAGCTTTAGGACATCTTTAAACAAAATGTTTTACCAACATTACATGCAGCTATCTTGTTTAAGAAGTTTCTTATATTCACATATTTTTTCCACACATTAAAATAAAGAGAGGTAAAAATTTTATCAATGGGAAAACTAAAACATACCAATGAATCGGAATCAACTGTTAAGATTTAAAATAAGCCTCCATATAAGGTAAGGGCCACTAAGAATAAGAGTGATTAAAACGCCATAGTCAAATTAGTGTCTAAGCCATCTGTTAGATTGGTTTTATCCACTCCTCAGCACCAAATCTTCACCAACCTTCTAGAGTCACAAGCATGAGTTTTATAGTATCTCTTAGAATGCAATGTCATATCTCTCCCTCCCATTAAAGAGCTTGATACGACACAACCTCTTCCAAATATTGTAGGGCACCAGGACATATAACAAATAGATGCATAAGCCTAAAACATAAGATACGAGATTTGATTGAGGCTAATATTGTTGATGTGGGCACACCCATAGAGGCACCAAAAGCATAAAAAACAAAATCAAAGGCATTAAATATATTATCATATCCATTTTCAAAGTATACAATGAATGAGGTAAGGAGCACATCAAGTGTTCACTATACATATCAGGCACATCCACCACCAGATTCATATTACACTATTTACGATGAGGTACACCCATTGCATAACATTATTGGCATGTACCATACTATAATTCCACCTGGACCACTCATCCCATTCTTAGAGTAGGAAATTGTTGATGATGATATAGATTTACATGCACTTTTTATACGAGCATACATAGATCATCATCCTATCCAAAGTGGTAGGGTTGACAATAGGTCAAACATTAGCATGTGCAATATGACACTTTTGCAACATTTGGGATACTCAAAGTATGATATATTCCCCATAGACATAGTCATTAGTAGCTTTAGTGGTCATGTTCAGAACTCCATTGGGGAGATTTTGCTTCCATTATAGGTTGGACCAGGACATATAGCCATTTGGTTCCTATTAGTACCTAGAGTAGGCATGTTTGATATAGCCATTTGGTTCAATAAAAAATGATCATTCAACCCCATAACTATTAGTATAATTATCACCCCAATTCAAAACCCACATAACCCAATGATCCACTTTTTAATTTTTATTATTAAATTAATCATAGATGGCTTTGATTGAGTCCATGGTCATTTAAAAAAGTAAGAATATTTTAAGTAAATATAAGAAAAAAATTAATTAAATGATAAGTATTATTTTATTATTAATACCTGCCTTTAAGTATGGCACTATAGTTTTCACCATAGGTGATTAGGGGAAAGGTCCCAATAGCCATGCACCCTAACTTTGGACATCGAATTAAGGTGTTAAAACATCACATTAGACTTTTAAAAAAATCCCATTTTAATATTTCATCTTAACTACTTATAACTAAGCTTTCAAGGTCTAACACATTATACAGTTTATGATATTAATATTTTTATCACAAGAGGTCATAAAACACACTTTTTAAACCTATGATCAAAACATAACCTTGAAAACACTATTTTATAATCCCAAAAGCACCAATAACCAAATATGAAAAAACCATTTACAAAATAATAATACATGTATTCATATTTTAAAAAGCCCTTTTAGCATACTCTCCTCACCTGACATAAATGAAATTAACCCTATTTACTTTTTACATTCACCCAAATATAACTCAAAAACCCTAAAAGCTAATCATTTTGGGGCTCATTTGGGGTTGAGCAGTGGCTGCCATGCACCTCCCCAACACTGCTAAATCTCCGAAAATAGTAGTGTAGGTTTTTGTTATGGATTTCCTTCTATGGACAACAATAGTTGTTGTGGAAAAGGAATTATGCTTGTATTTGCATAGATTTGGGATGCTGCTAGCCAAGAATGCTTCAAATCCATCACATATGCATATTATAAGGGTGCAATAGGGGTTTTGTTGGTCTACAATATAACTAACCATCATACTTTCACAAATATCAATCATTGGCTAGAAGATCTCCACTATAAGTAATAATATAGACCTTCCTCCTTACTCCTTCCTACCTCCTCTTCTTTACCCTGTGAATAGTTTTAAGGTTCATGTGGCGTGACTAGAATTCTTAGAAGGTAGAGACCCAAAAACTCTAAAACTGGAAAGTATGTAGAGAAAAATCATGAAAATTGTTACACATAATACAAAGGAGGTTTCCCCCATTGTTAGATAGGAAAAGGACATTTCCTCCCATAAGATGCTTACTATCGTAGACCCTTTCTATTTCCACTACTATGGTTATGCCTAAATGGATTCCACCAAAATGGATTCTTATAGCCACCCCATTCAGCCAAAGCCTCATGTCCCTTCGATCCCATTTGTCCTTCCTTAGATTAGATATACCTTTTTTCAAACCCCAAAATCAATCCTCCTTGAGAAAATGAAAATAAGTGTCCATATACACCTCAATAGATCTATAGCTTCCCTTCTTTACATAGGGCAACCCGTTAAAATAACTTTCAATTGAAGTATCATCAATTGTACTCATTTTAATCCCATCATCTAAGGGAACCAATTACATCTTATTCCACTCAATATTATAGGTAGATTTGATAGGGGAAAGGTCCCAGTAGCTGCTTAATGAGATCAATAATGATGCTCTAGAGAAAGTCTATTTTTTGTGTTTTTTTTATAAAATAATGGTGCAGCAGTCTTGTAATTGTAGTTTTTTATTTCTATTGAGGCCTAACAGGGGATCTAATGTTTGAGTAAGGAGTTAAAAATTTTCACTAACTACCCTATGCAGGTCAGGTTGCATATATGACTCCATCCAGGTCAAATCAAGAGTTTAACAAAAATTACATTGAATGATTTCTAGAGGCCTCAAAGCTACAATGGATGTGCTCAAATCCCAATTGTAATGCAAGCTCTACCCACTGGATTCTCTAATTTGACAAAAAAAACTTGGCACCTTGTTAAGATCCACATAATGATAGAAAATTACTTTAGCTACTAAGATGAAATGTCTATCCTGATAGAAATAGGGCAAAATAAGTCTAACAAGAAGGAGATATAATTATTATGACCCTCATAGATAAATCATTTTCAATTAGTGTCCATACTATGATATGTCTACAACTAAAATGGGAATTAAAATTTCATTACTTTCAATTGACAGTTATTACTAGGGAACCATCAGACCTGACTATCCTTCTTTCAACATGATAAGAAAAGATTTATGGCCAAAGAAGACCAAATATTTAGATTAGTAACCACTTAATCTCCTTTTTATAAAAGGAACATAAGATAGCCTAAAAGGACTAAATGGTAAAAACTCTTTCTTGTCTTCATTTCGACTGCATAAAGATCTTTCATTAGTTTAGAAAGCTATGTTGATATCCTCATAATTGAATATCTATTTAAGGAGAATGTTTTAGTTCACATTTGGTTATCTATTTTATATTTTTGGTTATTATTAGTGGAATATTTTTTCTTCTCATTTGTGCATCACTATAATTGTCTAGTGTTTGTTTCTTGATTTGTGTTTATGATTGTTTACATGGTAAGGGTCCTAAAATTACCTTCATACATGTTTGGATGAATTTTTTTATTTTATTTCTAAATAATGTTAGTCGAATATCTTAATGGAATAAAAACTTATGTCTAAATGGTAGTGTTCTAGTCCATATAGCTTCTAGATCCTATTTCCAGCTCTAGCTTTCCATAATAGTGTCTAGGTGTGTCTATTATCATCACTATTCACTTCTCTTTCAATTTCATTACTTGTTCATTTTTTTGTCACTCTCTTAGTTACTATTTTTAGGTGTATTACAAATCTTATTGTTTTTATTTACTATTATATCTTAGATCTACATTGTGCAATAGTTTTAGTTATTTGTGTGCATGTTATTTAGATTTCATAAGTAGTCCTATACATTCCTATTTAATTAACAAGATTTAAATTTATTCATCTCTTAAATCATGAATGGATTCTTGTAAAGTTGATTTTATTAAAAAGTTAGTGAATTCAAATCACACTTTTAAGACAATTGTTAGGAAATTCAAAATGTACAGATGGGAAGTTTGATATGTGTGAATGGAATCAAATTGATGTATGAAAATGACTTGATAATGTAGTTATTTTATAAAAATGGAATAGGAGTAGGTGGCCTAGAACTAGGAAAAGATTAGATACTTGTTGGTATGTTGTAAGAAGTACATAAGTCCATGCACTTATATGATTTTATATTTTTACAGGGGAAGGTGATACATCTATAATAAAATTTTATAACCTCCAACCATCATTGATTTATAAGTATGGAAAGTGGATTGAGTCGACATATTTGAAGGCAAGAAAAGAAGGGGCACACAAGGAAAAGAGTGGATATATTTGAAGGGTTGCGTGGAATTATCTCTTGTGTTTTTAAACATAATATATTATTGCGAATTGTATTTTCTCCTTCAGCGCATTATGTTCTTCTTTGAATCAATGACACTTTAAATTAAAATCTTTGAATAGTATTTTTATACTTGAATAATATTTATTTATGCTTGAATAATATTTTTATTTCATGAATGTCATTGAATGGTTTGCAAGAAATGAAGGGAAGTGAGGAAGAACTAATGTATCACGGTTTTATGGTGAGGTTTTTTCAAACCTCACTAAGGAAATGAACTATGTTTATCATTTTTTCCTATAATTTGAGTTATGCATGTATATTAAATTTAGTTTTTTAATATATAAAAATAAGACATGCATCCATAGACACAAATCATTTACAAGCCCTCAATGTGTATGTATATGTTAAATATGTGCATTTATATATGTGTATATGTCTCAGTGTGCATTGTATATATGTATGTATATGTGAATGTATTTACATACATATATAACACACATACATACATGTGTGTGTGTGTGTGTGTGTGTGTGTGTGTGTGTGTGTGTGTGTGTGTGTGTGTGTGTGTGTGTGTGTGTGTGTGTGTGTGTGTGTGTGTGTGTGTGTGTGACATGAACATATTAGGCTTGAATGCATGTTTAAATATACATGCATATACATATAGAAAATACACACATACATGTGTTTATATATGTATGTGCAATTTATGTGTATATGTATATATGTATGTGTGTGTCTATATGTGTCTGTGTATATGTGTATATGTGTACATATGTTTAAACATATATACACATACATATATAACTATCATACATACATGTGTGTATATATGTATGTATATGTCTATATGTGTATATGTATATATGTATGTGTATGTATGCTTAAACATACATACACATACACATATAGGCATACACGTACATATATACATTCATAAATATACACACACATAATGCCTTATCCACAATAACTAATTATGTGCATACAAGGAAGTCTATAACAAAAAATAACCAACCTTATTATTTTGGTAGATTCTGTAGTGTTGGGGGAGGTGCATGTCAGTCGCTGCCCCAAAATGATTAGTTTTTAGGGTTTTTGAGTTATATTTAGGTGAATGTAAAAAGTAAATAGGGTTAATTTCATTTGGGTTGGGTGAGGAGAGTATGCTAAAAGGAATTTTTACAATATGAATACATGTATTATTATTTTGTAAATGGTTTTTTCATGTTCAATTATTGGTGCTTTTCGGATTATAAAAGAGTGTTTTCAAGGTTATGTTTTGATCATAGGTTTACAAAGTGTGTTTTATGACCTCTCATGATAAAACCATTAATATCATAAAATAGGTAAAAATTTTGAGTCTAATGTGATGTTATAACACCTTAATTCGATGTCCAAAGTTAAGGTGCATGGCTAATGGAACCTTTCCCCTAGATAGTGAATAATTTATCTAAATTGAAATGTGTTGTATTTTTTTTTCCTTTTTTTGAAGGATGTTTTAGTATATATTTTAGACCCTTCCAATCCTCATTAATATTAGAACATGAGTCTAGAATATAAACCTATCAAAATAGTAATTCAGATAAATTATTCATAATATCTACCTATGGAAATCTATTGAAATTATTGGATAAAGAAATCCCCTTGTAGACATCCACACAAGGATCTCACACTGAAATTAATTTGTGTGTAGGCAGATGTCTTCATAGAATGACCTTTTTAGGCAGAGATCTTGATCAGCCTCTCGATGACTTTACATATGTATATGTGTATATATATACATACGTATATAACACACATACATACATGTGTGTGTGTGTGTGTGTGTGTGTGTGTGTGTATATATATATATATATTTGTATGTCTATATATATATATATATAGACATACAAATATATATATATATATATATATATATATACACACACACACACACACATCTATAACATGCACATACCAGCCTTGAATGTATGTTTAAATATACATATGTAACAAACATACATATATATGTATGTGTGTCTATATGTGTATCTATATATGTATGTATATGTCTATGTGTATGTATACGCATGTTTAAATATACATGCACATACATATATAAAAAGTATACATACATGTGTGTATATATGTATGTGTATGTGTATATATGTATGTATATGTATGTTTACATATACATACACATACATATATATACATATACATACACATATAGAAATATGCATACATATATACATGCATAATTATACATACACATACATCATTATAATTAGCAGCTAACAAACCAATGAAAAAAATATTTTTTTTAACTTAAAATGGAAAAATTAGGTGATATTTAATTAAGTTTGGATAAGTTTTTTATTCATAAAACATAAAAGTTAAAAAATATATTGGACAACAGTATGACATCTTACAAAAATCCTAGTACCTACTATTACTATGATGGTATCAAACCATTGCTTCCAAAAAACATGATTAAACCAGTGATGTAAATGTGAAATCTTCTTCAAGATTGTGTGGTTTCTCACTACCTTCTTGTAAATTTAGCATTGTTGTGTCCTCCTTTGAGAGTGTGCATGGCACATTGATTATGCATGTTGAAGGAAATAACATATGGCTTGCATGAGTAAACTGCATTTGACTTGAAGGAGAATGTTGCATGGTTTTTAAACTTTATGAATGCATGGCTACTAATATGGAAAAATTTATTGATGTTGAAGAAGCAAACTACATTTTTTTTGTAGGAGAAGAGGGTCTACAAGGTTAAAAATTAGTGAAATTTCCATATTGTGGATTGAAAATGTTGTAGAAATCCAACATGATTGGTTGTTGTGAAGGAAGATGATTTTCTCCACTACTTAGATGACTTTGCCTCTGCATCTCCTTTTCAATCATATCTTTCTCACGTTGAAGTCTGTCTTGGTCTTTCTTTTTCTCTTTTTCTTGTTGTTGTTTCATCTTCTCCAAATCTTTTCTTTGTCTTTTCAGCTCTCTTTCTAGTTTTCTTGATTCCCTCTTTTCTTCTTCGAGAATTTATTTGCCTTCCTCTCCTTTATTTGTTCTTTTTTCCTTGATTTGATCTCCTCCAAATCCTTATTCCATGCTTCTTATTGTTCAATCAAGTACAAGTACTCATTTGATGTAATAATTTGTGATTTTTTGCTAAAACTAATAGTTCCATTGCTTGTGTGAACTTCTCTCTCAACAACCTTATCAATTGGTAGCTTTAGTAAATTACCTAATGACCCACTCACTTGTTGTCCCAGTTCTTCATTTTGGGTCTATTCTTGTGGGTATTCTATATAATTTTCTAATGGTTCCAAATCTATAGCTTTGAGATGGCATTCCTCTAATTTTGCATAGTAGTGAACTATTCCACATGAAATGGTAGGAGGAGACGATGGCATAGAAAGTGATGTATCCAATTTCTTACAAAGTGATGTATCCACCTAGAACTAATCTTACAAAGTGGTGTATCCAATTTATAAATAATTCCTTTATCCCCCATGTGTGTGGCTATGTTGCCATGCATACACCAGGATCATAGTTTACAATGTAGTTTGCTAACTACCTTTATGCTTTAAAAAGATAAAAACCTAATATAATTTACCCTACAACATTAACACAACAAAAATGGTAATCTACTCTCTACTTTTTGGAAGAATGTGTGGTATAGTCTTGTTGCCTATCTTTGCAAGGACCCTCATCCCATAATTTCTACCAGCTTGGACCCCTGGTTCATTACAATTCCATATATTTTGTGGTCCATATTTCTATGTTTTATACATACTCTCCAGGTTGTCATAAAATGTTCCAACTATGCTTGGCCTAAGCATGACTGCTCCATCATGATCTATGCCTTCTATATTCCTTAAGGATAGATCTATATGCCTATTTTTGAACCCTTCCCACAAAGATCTACCAATAAAACCATCCTTGAAAGGAGTAGGCCTTTTCACACATATGTGTGCTACTTGAGCCTTTAGTGCTCTAATTTCTAGCTTGTGACCCATATCTATCATGTCTTTACACCATTTCATAATTTCCATCTCTTCTTCATATGTTAGAATGGTTCTTGGTCCCTTACGCTTGGTTGTTATGAGACCCACAACCAAGCTATCAACGTACTTGGAGGGATACCCCACTTAGCTACAGTAATCCTTTTGGATAGTAATCCTCCACATCCCTTATTGCTCATTTCATGTCATTGTTTGTCCTCTCTTTTACGAAGGAAAATTTCTTTGATGTACCATCATTATGTCCATTAATTTTAACATTCTTCTCAATATATTTTGGTGGATTGGGTGGAATCTCTTCAAGTGTATTTGACATAATTTCTTCTATTAGTTTCATAGCATCATTATCCTCCTCAGAGTCAAGTACATCAACCAATTTCACACCCCTTTTTCTAGGTTCCTTACGTGACTTATGCACTGACCTCTTCCATTTCTTCTTTTGTACCATGTTGATCTGCAATAAGAAGCATTCAATAGTAAACATTCAATAACAAACTAAAAATTGACTGTCTTGACTTATGGCTAGGTAAGTGTGCAAACCTTCTAGGTTCTCTATCTGTAATGAGAAACATTGAGCAATAAACATTTAGTAATAAATTTTTTTTGTACATTTTTTAGTGTGTAATCTAGTTGACAGTCTTGACATATGGCTAGTAAGAGTGTAAACTTGTTGGGTTCTTGTTTTAAGAGAGCCTGGTCGATTTACACACTTACCTAGACATACTGAGTTCTAGACTGAACATAGATCAACGTAAACTGAGCCTCAAATGATTAGATTTTAGATTTTTTATGATATATTTGGGTGAAGGTATAAAGTAATTAGGGTTACTTTAATTTAGATAGGGTAAGGAGGGTATGTTAAAGGGTATTTTTCAAATATGAATATATGTATTAATAATCTATGAATGGTTTTTTCATGCTTGGCTATTGGTTCTTTTGGGGTTAGGAAATGGTGTTTGAAGGGTTAATTTTGGCTTGTTATAAAGTGAATATTGATCCTATTAGCTATATTATCAATATTCTTAGATCTTGAAAAGCCATGATGTCATTATTAGTATTACTTCAATACTCACCATGCTTGCAAGCCTTTTGCTCCTCTCAAAGACCTACCACAATCGAACAAGACATTAGTATTGTATTGTATTGTATTGTATTGTATTGTATTGTATTGTATTGTACTGTATTGTATTGTATTTG
>JARHVA010000087.1:1625000-1697500 GCA_037957365.1 Torreya grandis | reverse complement strand
GAACCAATAAAGACCACCTAAACCATTGAACTATTGAACCAATGAACTTTCAAAGGTTTAAAGGTTCATGGTTCAATATGGTCTAAACAACCAAAAACCATTGACGTCCCCAAGAACGTCAAATTTAAGGTAATGGATTATCTGTTGATTTTCAAATATAGAGCGGGACTTGAAGGATGAACCAAGTGACCAGCTGAAGAAGATAGCCTGAGAGCTCAAATTGCTATAGGGAAGAGAGAACAATACAAAAAGATCAGAAATATCTATAAGGGAGTTATTTCTAGTAGGTGAAACAGTCAACCAAGTAGTCATCTGAGTACACCAAATCAAGGACGCAGCCTATTTTACTTCCATGAAGTAAAGGCAAAATGGACAGTTCCGTAGACATCAAGAAAAGGACCAGACAACCCATCCTAAGGAGGATACATATAAGATAAATGGGCACACCATAGTTAAGGTAATGCATTGTTCCAAGCATGGCCCCTCGACAAAATTGAAAGCACATTCAAGGCATTGAATGTAGTATGGGCCGTTCCATAGAAGAAAGTGCCAAGCCTTTCTTGGCTGCCATATATTTTAATCTCTTGTTTTATGCAAGGGAGATATCTCCATTATAGAAGCAAAAACTCTGCCCAAATTGAAAGGTGATTACTGAGACTTTGAGCTCAGATTGTTGATCATATTACTTTATTTGAATGAGAAAGAAAGTTACTTTTAGACTTTGTATTGTTATAGCTTGTGTTACTTTAGGAAATTGTTCTTATGTCTATTTCCTAGGAGCATTCTTGTTTATTTAACTTAACAAGCAGAACTAGTGGAAGTAATCAGGAAGGTGTCCTGAAGCCAATTGTAGAAAGACTTTGTGCTGTCACAGTTGTCTTCAGTGTGTTTGTCTATTTTTTGTATCTGTGTAAAGGACCTTGGGATGACTTTGTCCCCTCATTGTCCTTCATATTTCACTCTTTGGACAGTTGAGGTGGAAACTTTGTGTTCCATTTCATCCTACTAGTTACTGCGCCCTTATTACCTGTTGATTACACACCAGAAAGAACTCATGTGCCCTATTGCAAGACCACTTTTGAAAGAAGAGAAGTGCCTTCAGTATTATCACCAGGATTTCTCCTTTGTCTATAAACATCATCTCTGAAAAAAGAGAGATGGATGGTGTAGTCCTACCCCTGAGTGTTATTTTCTGCTTATATATATAGTATATAGCTCCTCATATTTATAGGGAATCTCCCCTTGATGAGAGGAGAGATTTTTCCACCTCTGATGTGGTAAACCTACACATTTGGCTGACTAATCTCCCTATGTTATGGTTGAAGAGACCTATTTTTCTCTTCAGTTAGCTGTTGACAAAATATTCACCCAACAAACTCTTCAAGAACTGACTAAGGAAACCTTGTATTTGGAATTACTTATTCATATAACTGGATGATTATCATTGTTACCTGCACTTGCAACATGACTGATATCACTAACTACTATTATATTTCTAGGTTTTCCTTTTGTGCTTCCTATAAATGATTTTCAATAATATATAGTAATAAAATTGATATTTCTATACTTATTATTTTTCCTATAAATATTTTGCATATTTGGATTACCTTTTTAAAAAATAAAACCTCCAGAGAACCAACATCAACTCAACCATATATAATGCTAACACAACCTTCATACAAACAATGTAAAAATTAGGTCTTGTTGTTTAAAGAAGACTCAAAACCTTCATTTCCAAATAATTTCTATTTGTTCCCTGATCCCCAACTTAACAAGGCTTTATTTTCCTAACCAACATCTCTACTTTAGTTAACAACCCACTTAAATCCTACACCCTATCAATACCCTCCATTCAATATCCAGTTATTCAAACAAGCACATACATATATAAGATTAAGACTGAGATCGGGGAACAATCCAACCATTTTTAAATTCTCAAATTATTTAATAACATAAAATCGATACATCGAAATAATCATAGCATATAAATTCATTGAGATCAATGTAATTCAATAATTGAGCATTGAAATAGATGGTACACGAATTCATAATCATTTAAAATAACAAAAATTCAAAGAGAAATATTCAGGGAAATAAAAAATATAAAGCTTTCCCTCTCAAATATTTCGATGATCCTATTAAGTGATGGCCCATCTATATATTTCTCTATCTAAACCCAATGCCTAAAATAAAGGACCATTACAACCATGAACGTGTCCCTCCATGACAAGCTACCTAAATTGTTTTGTTGTGAGTTTCATGACAAGAAGACTAGAAGATGAATGGAGGGCACCCACAAGAATTTAACACCTTCAAATTTTCAACTACTCAAGAGCCATGCTCCATAACTAATGAATCAAATCACCCAGTTCAATTATGCATTTTTCTAATATTAATTTATTTTATTTTATTTTATTTACATATAACTTCTTCTTTTTTTAATTTATTTATTTACATATAATTTTGTAGACATGAGATTATCAAGAATAACCTTTCAAAGTAGAGAAAATAATTATATTACAATTGATGGAAAAATTAAAAAAAACAAACCAACCGCGAATTTTGTTCTAAACTATTTTTATATTACCTAAAGATGAATCGTATTTAACCTAAGATCCATAGTCACCACCATTATAGAGATGTAAAAAGGAAAACATAAACGAAATAATAATAATAATAATAATAATAATAATAATAATAATAATAATAATAATAATAAAAAAAAAAAATAATGTCGCCATCTAAACTTAAATATATAGATACTCATAATATATACAACTCTTATTGCTCTCTTATGATATCTAGATAAGGTATATACATATATTATAGATAACAATTTTTATACGTATCGTATACATTGAAATCGGATATATGGATTAGGCTCATACATATCTTAGATAATTCGATATCTTAAATTTATTGAATTAAGGGAGAATCTTAATTCGATCAATCACTACAGCTTATCTAATATTAAAACTAACCGTTCGGGAGTGGAGAAAAGGGCGCTATTTAAAGAGTAGTGGATATAAGTTTCCTTAAAAAAAACCTATTACTGGTTTTTGTTTTATGACAGGGCAAGCGGTTTATGGCCGACTGTTTTAGCACTGTATGTTCCAGTTTAGGGATCCTTATAATTGGCTCACCGCATTCCCGCTCATTGTAAAAGAAGATCTGAAAATGGTTCCCCACGAGACGCTCCTTTATCACCTCTTACATGAATCTATTCTATGATTTTGTGCACTGGGAAATGAGTATTTTGAACGATATGAGCAAAATTTTGAAAGACATGCGTTATAACATCTATTCACAGCCTTGCTCAGATCACGACAGGGCCACAGGTGAAGGTGTACAGCCGCTGGAATGCATCTTCTCTCACCTTCTGTTTTTCAGCGATGGCCATCTGAAAGCTTGAGACAGACGCATAGGTAACCGAATAGAGTGAATATGAGTGCCGATTTACACTCTTTTACTCTATAAAATGTTGTTTTATCAAACAAATGTATTTTAAAAATGATATCAATAGTTTCAATAGTTTTGTAGAAAATTTTAAAATTACAATAAATTATTGTTTTTCAATCTTCAGAAATTATGTTTTTGAAAACATTTCTTATAAATTATGAAATACAATTATTTTTTTCTCATCATACTTAAATTTCACTAGATCTTATTGAAAATGACAAATACATTTATAAATAACTTACTAAGAAAAAACTCATGTAATAACAAAACATGCTCCCTAAAAATGGTATTCATCTCAACAAATAAAATCATTACTTAATTCCCAATCCAATATATTAATAGTAAATAAAAAAATTCAAATTCAAATGCGATTTATTTAATTTATAGCAAGAAAAAATTGAAACCCGTTTAATTTTGGTCATGGTCTATGTACTCTAATTTATTTTGAAAGTTTCTACGATAGATGGATTATTTGTCTATTCCCATAGAAACAAGGTTACTTTACGAAGGAGGAGCCCTATCCCTATTGTGTCTACCAATCAGAAAACAAAAGACTATAGATGACTGTCTGTGGTAAGGTGTTTACATAGCCCAAATATACATGCATATAGAACAATAGCAGTGCATAGCATTTAATTGATGCACCTTCTTCCCTGACCCTACACTGGACGTAGCATCAACAATCACGTAACTTACTAAACGGTAGGTACTATTGCTACAATGTATTCCTTGTTTAAAGAATAGTAATAGTCAAACTTATTTTATTGAAAAAAGTATACAAATATCGACAAAAAAAAAATAAAGTATAATTTTACAATGTTAAACTATGTGTTGTTGGCATATATACTTCATGTTTATTGCAAGGCCTACTATGTAAAGTAAAGGCCGTGTAGTGGCTACTCCATGTCTTTATATTGAATAGTATATTGAATTTTATGTTTGCTTCATTGAATTCAAAGTATCAGCATGAATGTACAAAAAGATGAAAGGTATTTTTAAAAACGATTGTAAAAAAATGAAAAATAATATTATTTGTTAACAAATATAAATAAATTTGAATTTAAAAATATAAATTTAATGGTAGAATTTAGAAATATAATATTTAGTCCATGCTATCCAAAAATACACTAAACAATCAATTTTTAAATCTTTCCATAACATAATCCTTAACCTATCATAATACTCACTGACCAAAAGTGGATTTTCGCATTGAGCAATATGGATATCCACTCTAAGTGAAAATTTTCTCCTTCAATTTCACCTTGATTAAACGACTTTACCAAGTTTACAATATAAGCTTGTCACTTAATTCTACTTGTGTTTCATATTGCATTGGATCCTAACTTTATGTCTATGTTAACTAACACATTTTTATTTTGACACAATGTTAGAGTGAAAAATGATCGGGCAAGATATTGACATAGTATTGTATATTAAATTTCAATTTTGTTAATTAAAAAATAAAATTAAATAAACTTTGGACGAGATAAGCCAACACAATTCATTGATTTTCATTTTTGTGAAATGTTTGTGTAATATGATTCAGTATTTGTGTACATATAGTCATTTATATGCCACTTTGTGGTGGTTTCTCTAACAAACAAAATTATAATTTTATGATCTTTACCAATTATTTGGAATGAAAGAATGAAAGATTTTAATGATGTCTACAAGATCGAGCTATTATATGCCACTATGAAGCTTGATCAATAAATCAACTATGTTGTGAAGCTTAGGCTCCTCAAAAAGTTCACTTAGCCTACCTACTTTCAAATTATTTTCATATTGACTTTGAATATCCACATACACAGCGCATTCAATGATGAAATGCCTTTTAATTTTAACCGCCCCTTTGTTGCAAAAAATGCAAGTTCTTTCTTCCCACTCTTCCTTTGGAACCATCCATCTACCAGTGTCGCACCTAAGTTGATGTGATCCAATCCTCAATTGAGCCACTAAAATCTTAGCCTTGCCTTTAAGCGCAACCCATATATAAGCCTTCTCACCATCCTCCCACATAAGATTGAATTCTTTGATGTAATGCATTTTTTTTCCATCCATTCTGATTCGTCCACATGAAAATCTTGAATTTTCCTAACACAAACCTCTTTATTTCCTCGTTAATGTTAGGAGGTTCTTGCAAATTAATGTCCAACTTGGCCATCTATTTGTTGTTTTGCTTCATCCATATCTTCTTCTTTCGATCTTGTTTCTCCTTTATGACCATTTTGAGCAAGCATAATGATTATCCATATTTCCAACCTTTTTAAAGTAGTTTAATACCCTAATTAATGCTGAAGCTTCCATTGAAAACGTCCCTATTTTAACTCAAAAAATCTCATTAAAAACTGTCATTTTAACTTTAAATCTCCTGGCAATTAAGTATTTTTGAATTCTTTCTCACTATTTCCATTTATATTTTAACATGCTACGTACCCACGGTTGCTACCGAGCATTAATGGACAGTCATTAATTTCTCTGCCGCTCCAACACAACATTCAAAACATATGACGTCATGGTGGAAATGCACTGCAACGACAAAATATTTGGCAGCAAGATAAAACCTGAGACGTCATGAATAAATATTTGGACGCCCTCAAACATCTCCTCTACAGAATTCACTCGATCAACATGAAAATGCAGGAGTACTGAAAGGCTTTAAGCTCTGGAAAGATCCATACATCCTCTCACCGTCCTTTTCCCTCCTCTGCGGTGAATAGCTGGGTGAACAAATTGAATGATCTTCTCCACGAAGCATCTACAACAGATTAACGAGAGGATTGACTGTCACCAATTAGCCACTCCAACACTGCTTCCCAGCACATCAGGGGATAGCTTTCCGTCCACTTCTTCAGCCCTGCCGAAGATGAAATATATTGAGGAGCCGCTCATTTTTAGACAAGATTATGCTTCCACAACACTAGAGGAGATTGTCGATTTTGCGCAGCACAGAAATGTGTCCCGTATCGGCCTAGTTGGGATGTGCGGTTCAGGGAAAACGCTACTTCTCAAAAGGGTCTTCAACAGTTAGCGCAGAAAGGTAGAGTGTTTTCTCCAATTACTTTAATGATTTGGGTTACTGTTTCAAAAACCCCCTTTTTAAATGCTAATAGAAATGATATTGTCAAACAAATATCTTGTCAAACAACTTGGATTGAATGTGTAGGTGGATTATGAGATTTCTTACCATGAACTATAACATAATGGCCTTGCTGACAGATTAATTGGCGATGAACTATGAGCACACACCCACCATATCCTTGTCATTGAGCTAGAGAGCAAACAACATATCAATGACAATTGTATTTTTGGAGGTAGAGCTTTCGCTTATGTTTTTCGCTTTAACTTGTTCAATAACTCGAGGGTGCTTCATCATCATCATACATGAACTAATGGGAAGTAGTGAAATGAAAATATTAATTTGGTAGATGAATATTTATTTATGGTCTCTTAATGAGATCAGTTCAATGTGGTGTGAAAATGGGACCAATCAAGCCTTAATTCACATTAGATTATTGCATTTGGTAGATTAGGACTTGATTGATCATGTTTGTGCATCACATTGAATTGATCAATCAATAGGTCCAATGTAGTTTTCAAACGGGGATAATCAAGCCCTAATCCACATTTGATGGATTAGGGTTGAATTGGCCTCATTTGCTCAGCACATTGCACTGATCGATCATTTACTTCAATGTATTATGCAAACATGACCAATTAAGCCCTAATTCACATTAGATTTTTGCATTTGGTGGATTAGGTTCAATTGGTGCATTTTGTGCATCACATTAAATTGATCTCGATGGATTCAATGTAGTGAGAAAATTGGGCCAATCAAGTCCTAAATCATCGCTCCCTCCTCTTTCCTACAACTTTCAGTTGTTTATGATTGTATGGACAATATTCAAGGTTAACTTCCCCCCATACACTCAAAGTCATAACTCAACACTAAACGAGAGTGCTTCAGTTAAAATTATAAAGATAAAAATAAATTTAAAGTTATTAATAACTAAAGCTAATTTATTTGTAAATGTAAACTTGCACCCCTTCTTGAAAATGCAAAACTACAATAATTTAACAACTCAATGCCCAAGAGAGATTGATGATTTGAATCCACTAGATGGTTTCTGATCATTGTGCCTACCTCAACAATCATGGTGGTTATCTTATTGACATTAAAAAAGTGTAATAAAAATAATAGTATATGGTTGTTCAATGGTTCTTAATGCAATGGAAGAAAACTTCACTGTGATAAAGAGTGAGGTGCAAACACTGGCACTATCTACCATAGATGTTCCGGCATTGTAAAAATGCTTCCATAAAATGATTAACAAAATTGAAGATTATCTTTATAATAAATCTAACAAACAATGCCAATTTTTACAAAACATTCATTATTCCTTATGAATGTGACTCATATCATTCAAAATAAAATATTTACCAAATCAATTTAATTTAAAAATGTGTTCGGTGAAAATGGAATATGTTATTATTTTATAACACTACCAATCACAAAATGATAATACTTTATTCAATTTAACTTAATGTGGAGTTTGAACAAATTTGCTCTTAGGTGGGATTAGAAAAGAATTTATATATCCAATTCTTATACATTCAATTAATATAATTAATGTCCACTAGTTATTGTTAATGTATTTTTATTTTTATATTTTTTTATGGATAAGTGTGGAATTTCTAAAGTTGATAATAAAATTTAAAAAATAATATTTTAATAAATTTTGAAATATTTATTTATTGATTTTAAATTAATCATGAAAATATTTCATTGTATATGGTTTTTGTTTATTAATATTGTTGATATATTTTTCTTATATGAAACATAATGTCAAATAATGTAATTTTATCAACAATAATGTGGAATAAAAAGACTCTTAATAATTAATATCGTTGATATTTTTCCCCTATATGTAATATAATGTCAAACCATTTAACTTTATTAACATCAATATAGAATAAAATGACTCTTATTAATCCACATAGTTGATGTTTCTCCATAATATAATGTCAAACCATTTAATTTATCATTATCAAAGTGGAATTAAAAAACTCTATTAGTTTATATAATCAATCTATTTCTTTATATATAATGTAATATCAAACCATTTAATTTTATCAAAATCAATGTGAAATAAAAAAAACTCTTATTAAATATATAAAATTTATAAAATTGTTTTTATAATATTTTTGATAGTCCAAGCATTACGGCTACCTACTCACATGGGTCACAACTCTATATTAATTATATAAAACTTATGATGATATTTTAACTTTCATGAAACTTTATATTGGTAATGATAGTACTTTTGACAAATTATTAAGGTATCGGAGAGAATAAGGTTGGCAATCCTTAAAATATATAATAGAGGAGACTCATTAAATTTACTTTGAAACTTGATATTGGTAATGATAGTACTTTTGACAAATTATTAAGGTATCGGAGAGAATAAGGTTGGCAATCCTTAAAATATATAATAGAGGAGACTCATTAAATTTACTTTTGAAAAGATTGGTAAATTATTTTTTCTTAATTCTTTTAAATTATTTAATTTAATATTTTGAGTAAGCTACTTCACTTATCATGATAGATATAGTTTTTTTTTTTTTTAACAGTTATAAACTTTATGTTGATATGTATATTATATGTTTATGACTATTTCTTACCATACTATAAGAAATGACATACTTATTGATGTAAGACCATATAGATTCGAAGTAATGTTGTATCCAACAAAAATATTTAAGAGTAGAAATAAGTAGTTTATAGTTTTTGTGCAACATCTTTGTTTACATGTAAGTTTCTGAAGTTTCTTTGCATGCACAGATAAAATTACGCTTAGCTTACTTATGGTGTGCATAGCTTAAAAAATTGAATGGACAATGGCTTTAATTTTGTGCAACTTGGGAAGTTTTGTATAAGGTCTGATTGGAAGTCTTTGTGAATTATGCATAGTGAGTAAGAAGTTTTATGCGAATGTTTAAAGCTTGTGATGCCTTGTAAAGGGATATTTTCAGTGCACATCTATTTAACTAGAAAGGTCTTGCACAACCTTGTGGATTGTCTTCTATGCGCAAAATTAGTAAGTAAAAGTTATGACTCAACATTGCAAAGTGACGGTCCACACTTTAGTTATTATGCACCATAGTTCTTGTGAGTTTTTTAAAGATGAGATAAGATTTCTGCAATCCATATGAAGATCCTTATGCACATATAATATACACATTGCACAAAAATTAAATCAAATATGTTCACCATGCAAAGTCACATATCATCAAGGGCACGTGTCCTCCAGATCAACATTATGTGTTGGCATCAAGTGCGAGAGTTGGTTGGAAGAATAATGGCACTAACAACTTGTAGAGTGTAACTAAAATAGAATTTGAAGTGTCGCATGATGAAAATGGTTATTTAGCAACTGTGAGAAGGAATATATTCAAATTCCTAATGGTTTTTTGTTTGCATACTTATATGAGGTGTAAGCATCTTTGTGCAAGGAGTTAGCAGTTCGAGCAAGAGAACTTGTGGTTAGAGGTTATTGGCTAGTTTGTTAGGGAAGGCAAACTTAAAGAAAGCTTTGTAAATACCCTGAGAAGGAAAAAAGCAACAAGCCAAAGAGTGAGATATGTAAGAAGGGAGCCAAACTAGAGAGAACCAAGACTAGTTCAAGCAGATATTTGTGAGAGTAATAAGTCTGAGAGTGAGATATATTGTAACACATCTCCATGATGATATTGTAAAACTACAAGTAGAGAATAAAGTTTGTAATCAGAGTATAGGCATGTGTGTAATTTATAATTCCTCCTTTAATTCAATAAAATCATCATTGTTTCATTTTGTTTCAGTGCGTAGGGCTATGAGTAAGGATATTTTTATGTGAATCTATGGGCTACATGGTTTAAGGCCATTGTTCATTATACCCCCTAACTGTGATTGCATCAATTGGTATCAAGGTGAGGTTATCCTTGTGGGTGAGAGAGTAACACTCTTGAAGATTCCATTTTGTTTTCAACATTTGGAAGTGTGGGTAGAAAGAAGTGAAGGCATGCATCTTGCAACCATGAGCCTGTTGGGTATAAAGTGTAGCAGTCGTTTTTTATTTCAAGGAAGAGAAATGACACAAAGATGAGGTTTTGCTAGTAGATTGCCAAAAGCACCCAAAGTGCCAATAATTGTAGACTTGGATGAGTTAATGGGAGGAATGCAAGCCTATTTAGAGGCTATGGAAATCATGTAACATAAATAAGTTACGGTGGATAATGAAAGTGACAATAAAATTTCAAAAGAAACATTTAAATTTTGAAGAGAATAAGTTTTAATCTCTTTATTTTAATTTTTATAAGCTTCTCTAAAACATCTATTTTGGTATTTTGACATGAATTTACATTTACAAGTAAATCAATTCTAGTTATTAATTTTTATCTTTATAATTTTAACTGAAACACTCCCGTTTTCGTCAAATTCATTCAGGGCATAATCTTGGTCTCATCCCTTTTGATATCATCTAAAATTTAATCTTCAACATTAAATCGAAAAAACATTCTATACACCTAATCTATGTAAAACAGAATTTCAAAAAAAAAAAAAAAAATACTTTGATGTGGATCTACAAGTCAATTAGATTGAGTTATCAATCAACTTTCATTTTTATGACTTAGAATGATGTATGGGGCAAAGTTAATCCATACAATCCCTAAACAGCTGGAATGCACAAAGCGGCTTCCGTGGCTCTTCGCATTTGTCTTCGCTTTCTATTTTTCTCTACTACATTATTGACGCGCAACTTCCACTTAGGCGGCACGGCGTAGAATATTACAGCTCAAATTTGTGCGTATTTCCTCTCTGTTCATGGCTTTCACTAGAATTAAAATTCTCTGTTCTGAGTAGAAGGCAGTTTGTGGTCTGTCCAATAATGGCTGATCCTGGTTTCATCTCTGGAATGATTGGTTGTGCCATTCAATTGGCAGCAGACCAGATTATTGCTTACATCAACATTGCAGTCCGTTGCAGGAAAGAGTTGGACGCCCTCAAACATCTACTCCACAGAATTCACTCCATCAACATGGAAATTCAGGATTACCGAAAGGCTTTAAGCTCTGGAAAGATCCATACATCCTCTTACCATCCTTTTCCCTCCTCTGCGGTGAATAACTGGTTGGACAAATTGAACGATCTTCTCCAGGAAGCATCTGATTTGGCCCAACACTGCACTGTACCATCTTCCTATCACCTCATTTCTCGTTATCGAACGAGCAAAAAAATAACTCGTTTCATTTCCGTTATAGAAGAACATCTAAACTCCACTCCTTCCATTGCTTTTCTCCACCAGCTTCACCAAGACGTGGCTAATCGACAAGGCCTACAGCAGATTAACGAAAGGATTGACGGTCTCCAATTAACCACTCCAACACTGCTTGCCAGCACATCAGGAGATAGCTTTCCGTCCACTTCTTCAGCCCCGCCGAAATTAAAATATATTGAGGAGCCGCTCATTCTTGGACAAGATTATGCCTCCACAATACTAGAGGAGATTGTCGATTCTGCGCAGTACATAAATGTGTGCCGTATCGGCCTAGTTGGGATGGGCGGTTCAGGAAAAACGCTACTTCTCAAAAGGGTCTTCAACGGCATGAGCAGAAAGGTACAGAGTCTTTTCTCCAATGATTTAATGCTTTGGGTTACTGTTTCAAAAACTCCATCTTTCAATGCTCTTAGAAATGATCTAGTCAAACAAATATCTCTAAAAATCAATGAAAGATTAGACAGTAGAGAAGAAGAGGATGTGAAATTGTGGTTAAGTGGGAGGTTGAGAGAAAATAAATTCGCATTGTTTTTAGATGATGTTTGGGAAACAAGTGCAAACTCTTTGTTAGCCGAGCTGTGTGTGCCTCTGTCCCCACAACACAACTCCAACATCATCATTGCCACTACCAGAAGTAGCAGCGTGCTTAAGCAGTTAGGAGTTCCGCCTCCGTCCATCGTCCAAGTGCCAAAGTTGAGAGAGGACGACAGCTGGCGGTTGTTTTGTTTTCACGCTTTTCCTCACAGTAATGGAGAATTACCGATGAGCATTGACGAAGAAACAGCGAGGCGGGTCTGCAACGAGTGCGGGGGGCTTCCCTTAGCTATCAAAGTGATAGGGCAGGCGATGGCAGGCGTTACCCACTCAAATGAATGGGAATTTGCACTCAAGAGGTTGCAAAATGCAGAGAAATATGGCAGCGTCTCAGAGTCGCTGTATGGTAGGTTGAGATTGAGCTATGATGCTTTGGCCGACTTTGACATTCGCTTGCAATCGTGCTTTCTCTACCTCGCTGCGTTCCCAGAAGATCAAGTCATTGTTGCTAGACATGTGTGTATGTATTGGATTGGAGAAGGGTTTGTGACTGGGCATGATCCTCTCAACATGGGGCGGAGATACGTGAATTTGTTGGCTGATCGTTGCCTTATTGAACCAATCCTCAAAGATCATGGCAGAGGGGTACTCTTGTTCAGAGTGCATGATGTCTTGCTTGATTTGGCACGACACATTGCTGAGACAGAAGAGAATTGCTTTTTTCACGCAGGCAGAAATTTACAAGAGTTTCCAGCTGATGACTGTTCGGCACATGTCAGAATTTCATTGATGAACAATATTTTCACGAATGTTCCAAACACATTCGGATCTTCACATCTTCGGTGCTGGTTAATGCGTAACAATCTTCATTTGAAACAAATTCCCCAACGGGTGATTGGGAGTATGATCTCTCTCAGGGTGCTGGATTTGTCATCCACTGCCCTCCAGTCCTTGCCAAAAAGCGTAGGATGTATGAAGCATTTGGTTTACCTCAGGTTAGCCTCTACGCTCATTAGGAGACTCCCCAAATCTATCAGTGCCCTTACAAACCTTCAAATTCTTGATCTTTATAGCTCTCAAATTACAAAACTCCCATCCAACATTTATAAGTTGAATTCCCTGAAATTTTTGGACATTGGTGATTGTAAACAGCTGCAGCCCCTACCTTATGGGATCTCACAGCTTACATCTCTTCAATACCTGAGTGCTTTTGGTTCTCGACATGCATGGATAAAGAAAGGGCAAAGTAAGTTCAAAAGAGAGCTACTCTCAATTAATGATCTGGGTTCCCTCAAACAACTCAAAAGGTTGATGCTTGAAAACAATGGTGAAATAATTCTAGAAGGAATGTTCGGAAGCATGAAGCAGATGGAGTTCCTGGACTTGAATCTCACAGAGATGGAAAGCCTACCCCATGACATGATTTCCATGTTAAAATTGAGGACACTCTGGTTAAGATGCCCTCAATTACTCCAAATAGATGATTCATTTTGTGTATTTCAACATCTGAGTAAAATTAGTTTGTTCGAATGTGGCATGTTGAAAGAAGTACCTGCCTTGCACAAACTTGAGTGTATTAAACACATAGAGATCGTTGGTTGCCCCAACATAGAGAAGCTACCAAAGGAATTTGGCAAGAGGGGAACATTTCCTAAGCTGGAGGAATTTTCACTGGCTTGTCTGGAAAAGCTAGAGCAGCTGCCCGTAGTGGAGGAAGGAGCTCTGTCTTCCCTTCGAACATTGACAGTAATGAAGTGTGAGGCGCTGCAGGTGTTGCCAGAGAGTTATTGGAGTTTAAAAAGTGTGGAAAAGATAAGAGTATTTGGCTGCTCAATGGTTCTCGACACAATAAAAGAAAATGTCATCAAGACCAAGACGAAGGTGCAAACAGTAACAGTATCTGCCACAGACGCTCAAGCATTGGAAAAACGCTACCATGAAATGGTGGAGAGGAGGGAATTTTTTACTTATGGTGAATTTTGGTGTAACGAGATATTTCAATTTTTGCAAGCCGTTTATTTGGCTCATTATAAAATTAAAAATTAGGAAATCGGTTTAATTTGAGCGTCTTTGGTGGAGATGGGATATTTTATTATTTTGTAACTTATTTACCAACTTATACCGGGAACTCATAATATTTTGTTCAATTTAATTTGGACTTTGAACAAGTTTACTTTCCAAGTTCCAGCTATATTTAATTGATAAAAATATATTCTATTAATTATCATTATTATTATTGATTTTTTTAATAGTAGAATTTCTAAATTTTTTGATTGAAAAGTATATTTTTAATGATAAAAAAAATTATAGTATAATGTTAGTCATATGAAAAAAGATGGGTGGAGAAGTTACATCCCAAAAGTTAAGTTATATAGGACAAAATAGGTCAAAAGGTCATATCCAAAGAAAAATAAAAGAAAATCAAGAACACGCACAGTCCATATCCACAATATAGCCTTTTTTTATCTTTTTTTTAAATATCGGCCTAGTAGTTGGACGCATAACCTCTATCGGACTAACAAAAACTAACGGAGGTGAAAGATAATATAGATTCCCATTTTTGGGATGTATGGAGGTGCAAGGTAATTTTAGAACATTAGTCGTAACAATCAAGGACAATAACACGTTACTGCAACTCCCTAGTCAATGGATCCCCATAGGGATAGTTGTAGAGTACCTCATAGCATACTCTATAACTTTGTCTCTAATAACCTCTTGGAACACTACCCATCGACTAATAATGGTCAATCATAGTATCCTATAGACGTCCTCCAATGTCATGTTGATCTTCCTAATTGGTAACTAAAATAAATAAATATCAGTGTTCCACCTCTCACACAATGTTGTCATCATACGGAAGTCTTAGGGCATCAGAGCAAGTGATGCCACATGGCCCAAACCAGCTCTATCAATCACTTCCCTCTCATCATATATCAAGGGTAGTCCATGTAAGCACTCCATCATCTAGCCACTCCAGAAGTCCCTCATACATGCATCTGCCTACAAAACATAGCCGAATTTGGCATTAACATATCTGAATGACAAATAAACATGTAATAGTAGTCATTAAACATAAAATAGAAGCAAAACTAGCAAAATTGTCTCTAGTGGACACTAACATTTCACCTAGGACAATAACATTAGATAATAGTGATGTACCTAAGATGGTAATGCTGCAGTACAATACACTAGCGCAGTGCTGGGGACACTAGTGCAATCATCCTAAACATAGACCTAAACTCATCAAATCAAGTTAAAAATGATTGAAATTAAAAAATTGTTCAAAGACCAGGAAAAATGATAGGTGCCTTACGAAGGTAACCTCCTCCTCGACCTAAATGAGCGCCTCCACCTCCTCGTAGTGGGTCATATTCACTCCTCATCTTCTTGTCATGTTTTTAAGCTCAGAGCAATAATTTATATCAAGTCAAGTGGTTCCAATGAATTTTCAAACCACTCAACCAAACTATTTAAGACATGTTTTAAAAATGCCACCTGCCTAAGGTTGATCTTGTGCACATATTTCACCAACTAATACCAAATTCTTCCAAATGTGATATCTCAAGAACTTTAACTCCAATTTTTGATCTATTTCTTATGCATGGGACTCAATGTTGACATCCCCTATACCATTTTGGTTACACTAATATACCAATTAATTTAACTCTAAAAAATGACAAAAACTATATTTCTTTAACAAACTCACTATAGACCACAAGCCTATATTGGTCCTAGTTTCCAAATAATTCCTCTTCAAATGTCAAAATAAATGATCTTGTGGTCCTATTAGCAACACTATCTACCACTAACATGCTTACTGACATCACTTTTGGTTCAACACCCTTACCATAGTCTCGATTCTCTCACCAAAAGGGGGGAATACATGCACTACTCACACCGATTCAGACACTCATATTTCCCAATTCAAACATTCAAAAACATAGATTGATTCAGATACACAAATTGGTTTAAACACATAGATTTACTCAAAATTATTTAGATTGACTCATATTTTTAGATATGTAGGTTGGTTCAAATGTTTATGCACATAGATTGACTCAGATTGGTTCATATTGACTTAGATATTTAGATACATAGGTTGGCTCAGATATTCAGATACATAGGTTGGGTCAGACGTTTAGATACATAGATTTTCTTATATGTTCAAACATAAAGGTTGACTCATATTTACAAGGTTCCATGATCTTATCAAATATTGGTTCACATTCTCAGATTTTACATAGGGTTTTGACACATTTATAGACTTAGATTATGACTATGGGGACATGTACATAGTACACAATAACATTACTCAAATATCATGTTTAAGGGCATGATACATATCACATGTCCTCGATCTCACAATATATTATTGGGTTATATAGATGGAATGACACGTGATACCATTATTTATGTGTAGATTATCATATTACATACAAATTTTTCACTAAGAAATCACCAGGATTTCATCAAGTTGGGTCATATGGTTGTATACAGTAGTTGATCCATTTATTGTCACCAGACCTAGGTTACGAAGGCCAAGTGACAGATTTGACCTTTAAGTAGATTACTTCTCAGACTCAATTCGCATGCTAGAGTGGGGGAAAGTAAGGCTTATTTCCCCACATTTATAGATACTTTTTAGACTCAGTTCACATGCCAAAGTGGGTGAAAGTAGGGATTATTTCCCCACATTTATAGATACTTCTTAGACTCAGTTCACATACTAGAAGGAGGGAAAGCAGGGCTTATTTCTCCACATTTACATATATTCCTTGGAATTAGTTCATATACCAACATGGGGGAAAGAAAGGGTTTTATTCTTCATAATTCAATTCATCACCTAGATGTATTAAAGGGGGCATCTGCATTATGGATTTCCTCTTCACATGTAACATTCCATCTCCTATCCATTTATCTAGCCAAGAAGTGGACCAGGCCTAGAGCACATCCATCTTATGCACGGATTGATCACATAGGTAAGTCCAGGTATGCATTTTATTTTTCCTTTTACTCTAGCACTTCCATTTCATTGCATTACTATAATAAAATAGGGGGAGGGGAGGGAATGTACACACCCTAATTTGGTCCAGCAACCAAAAGTACTATATATTTTGTTTCTCTTTCACAGGAAGGTCTTAGTGATGAATGTGAGTCTTGTTTGCATGGTTGTTTTATGTCTTTTGATCTTTCTTATGATTTATTTTCTTTGTCTGCTACACCCCAATGTTCCTATGTCATCCCACCCCAGTCACATGGAGCCCCATGGCATATTTTACATAGTCTTTACTCAATTTTTTGGTCTCAAGACACTAGTGTGGTCCTACACTAGTGTCCACTTCAGCACTAGTGTCCAAAAATCATTTTTTCAACTTGTTTTGGGTCTAACCCTTCGTTGAGCCTTCTGTTATGATTTTATCTTTATTTTATATCTTATTGGCCAAAACAAACCTTTTGCATTCAAATCAAAGTTCCTTACATATAAAGAGCCTCACAAGGCATTTTACACCTAGCACTTACTATTTTGGCACATGATTACATAAAATCAATCAGTAATATAACTCAACACACTGTCTATTACTCAATAATCACACTTAGATTTGCATGCTTGATCAAAGAAGGGCCTAAGTGAAATTCATTCCAGTGTATAGTGTGCATTGATTATGCACATTCTTTAAGGGAGAACTACTTGTGATCTGAGACCCCTATAATTGGGGTTAATGTAGGTAGTAGTTAGGATAACAGGGGTTTTGTATCACACAATTGTAACATTCCATAACCTAGTTTTTATCTTCCTTTTATATTTTATCTTGTTGTTGTTTCATGTGTGTAAGTGTTCATTAGGTTTTGAAGAAGATTCAAAAAATAGTGACACAAATGAATCATCAGAAGCTCAAAACTTGCTTATAGGTCACTGAAATCCTCCTACAACATCCTTGGAAGTCTCCAACATTTTTTACACAGAAGGACACTAGCATGATTCCTCAAGCACTAGCATAGTGCACTACTATCCTCCTGACTATGTTATTTTATGAAGCAAGTTTTCAACCCTGATTCTATTATAAAAGACTCCTAACTGATCTCCAAGCCTATTCTAGCCTTCTTGACATCCAACAATGCATGTTTCACTCCAATTAAGTTAATTATCTCATTGTGCATACATCTTGGGTAAATTAGTTAGATATATATATATATATATATATATATATATATATATATATATATATATATATATATATATATATATATATATATATATATATATATATATATATATATATATATATATATATCTGTAATATTTATATAAATTTACCCTATGTAATCATCCTCTTTAACAACCTAGGATTTACATGTCTAAGTCCTAAATAGTTAAAGCAATTTTTGATAACTCTATCTCTGGATTAAGGATTCAAATTGGAAGAATGTACTAAATTTGTATAAAATGGTCAAGTACCCAGTAATGAGTGAAACTCTCGTGAGATCAAGGCATCTCATATTCTATTCAATGTGTGAATGGTAAGAAGGCATTGTGCAATGTGAACAATGATCTCTATATTTATTTAATAACCTAGGGAACTTACAACTTACAAGCTTGCCATAATAGAACTAAAAAATCATAATTGTAGCTTTTATTTTGATGGGCAGGGGCAATCAAAATCTTGCTACATGAGCACCTAATATTGTAAATAGTTATAGAACTATAGGATACATATTGGATAAATGGGATAGGTAATATACTAAGTTTATTCAGATAAAGTCATTTCTTTCTAGCAATGACTGAATTGATAAATTATCTACTTCTATATAAAAAATTCTTTCATTGTAACATTACATCTAATGCTGACCAAAATAATCAATGGGGGATCAAGTAGCACCTAGTGGATGAAATGGTTAGTTTCTAACTTTCCTACTCCAATATTAATATTTTTGTTAATATATGTTGTCAAGTTCAAAATATATTTCAAATAACTCTTGACCTTGTGCTGTGAAATCTAAACCCAAATATTGGGGAGGTTGTAAATGGGGGGATGACCATTAAGGAATACAAGTCACATTTCAATATATGGGCTTTAATGAATGAACTAACATGGGATATGTCTACATGTATAAATAATTACAATACTATCCCTAAGACTTCCATTTAGTCTTTTGGTTAAGGATCCATGATTAAAAAAAGTTATGATGTACTATTATCATGTGCCAAAAACCCATAAAAACCTTGGCAAATTTCATCCAAGCAAGAATATCTAAACATGGCTTGCAAATAAGTGGAAATGCCTGGGAAAAACTGACATAAAAGATGAATATGAAGTATTCTTGATCATTTTGGTAAAAATTGTAGATTGACCTGACTGAGTTGGCCCTATTTTAGATGTCTGGCTTATTCCTTATTAGTGTTCATATTTATTGTTTTTGTTTTCTTCACATGTCTATATTATTTTTTGCATACAGATATGTCACAAATAAATAAAGTGAAATTGTATGATCACCTTTGTATTGTAATCTTATATGCCATAGCATCCTCAAAACAAAATGTACATCTTCTATTCTTGCTCATTACTAGGATCAATAAAATTTGTTCTAGCCTTGGATAGGTCACGTAATAGATACATGTCAATGCTTTGTTTCATATTATTGATTTTTATCTTTGGATTCTTTTACCAGATCTTATACATGTACCAAAACCATTCCAAGTTCCCTTGGACATAAGCAACAAGATGCTAAAACATTTGCATCATGGGTAATGTGCTATTAATACCACTCTGATCTAGTAACTGGATTTTATTGCACTTTGAATAAATCTATCATGTCCTTGTAACAAAAGGACAAGTTCTTCGATCAGTCTCAAGTATAGGGGATGTTGTAAGAGAACATAAGAAACAAGGGTTGGTCTCTATTATTATCACCATTGTAGCTAAAGAGTTAATATTGTTTGATGAATGGGTAGTGAATAGATTACTTTGAAATATGAAAAGGAAATTTTGGAAAATCACATTTAAGAAAATATTGAATTATATTTTTCTTGAGGATATTATCTGAGCTTCTCAGATGCAATATAATTGTAGTGATGAGTAGAATATAGTCTTTTAAGTTGGTAATGGCATTTGACTTAGTCCTGAGATGATATAAGCTTTGTTTAATGGCATTTAAGTTAGACCTAAGATGTTATAAGATTTTTTTAATGGCATTTTACTTATCCCTGAGATAATATAAGCTTTGTTCAAGTCATCTAAAATATTTAGGAAATAACCTTATTTTCTTCTTGTAAGTATTTATTTATTTTTTCCAGATATTCTGACAACTAGTTTGTTCTTATTGTCGAATAAAAAAACCTTGTTGAAGTTGACTCTTTCACACATTAAGTTGTTAGGAAACAAAAGGGATATGAAACTAAAATAAATGCAAATGGAGGTCACATATTTTCTACATGTTGGACAAGAGGCTAATACTCACATTTGGGTATGTCTAAAACTCTAAAAGGATTATGTGGAGATTATGTTGGAGAGATAAGTGAATCTTAAGGGCATTCTTTCTTACAAATAATATCACAATGTCACTAAAAATTCTAAAAGTTTTCTTCTTTTCAAGTTTTATTAGCCATGTATTTAGACCTTGATAAACAAAATTCTTCTAGAGAGATTCTAACATTTCCTTGAAACTAAAAATTTCAAATTAGTGTTTCATTTTAGGTGGAACACGTCATATGGGAGCAAAACATTTTGGTTGAATATGAGGCTTTGGAGCTATGTTGTGAATTATTGGTTGCTCAACTACCAATAATTTAATCACAAAGGTTATTAAGTGATATAATTCTTTGTTTTTGTGGTTTTTATTACAAGCATAAGAACTAGTGGAATTTTTAGGGATACATTATGTGCACATAAAATTTTACTGTGCACGTTGTTTTGGTTTGATATTTGATCTTTTTACTTTATAGGTGTTAACTAATCCTTGAAAAATATTGATTTAGTGAGAAAATTCTTTCCTTTCTTTTTAATGTATTATTCTAGTTATATACATTTTATCACAACTTAATTTTATCATAGAAATATCATTTTGTATTCATAAAGGATTCCACAAAAACTTTAACATCTATATTAGAGGCTTTAACAAGAGTTGGTGTATCTCTTCTTGAAATAAATTTCTTATTCAAGTCTTTGTAAAAAGTTTTTTGTTTTAGATGATCTAGCTGATCAGCGTGGATGATCTAGAAGTCATCTAGTTTTAAATTTACTCACCTAACTTAATTGGCAGTGATTATATTCACACATTCTTATTTCCCAGTTTGATTTTCATTTGTCTTCTTCAAATTATTATTCCTAGCATTGAGAAAAATTAGGAAAGACTAGAATCAAGAAGTAATTTATGAGGTAATACAAACTGATTGGATATACTTTCCATCGACTTAGCTTGATGTAGTTTATATGCTCTGTCTAGGTTAAATTTTATCACCATATGACAAGCAAGATTCCATCTAGCATTTAGTTGTAGATATTTCTTCCTAAAAAGAGATAGAAATATATACCATCTATTTTGATGAAGAGAATAAGTATGGAGTATAAAAATGACATAGAAATTTTAAATTGCTCGCAAGATTTCCAACTAGAATCCAATAAAGGAGGTCCTTAAATGTTATTAGGCGAATGTCCACAAGCTGAATAAAAAAAGAACAAAATTTTTCAACCTGTAATCCCATCAATATTACCTCCCTCCCAAACTAATAATTTTATAGATTCATTACGATAAACACACTTTACAACCTATTTGGAAATCAATGCAATACCCTACATCCTAAGAATTGTTATGTTGACTTCAGCCTGATCTCTTAGAATCATACAACAAGAGTATTATATAATATGAATAGTAAGAGTACATGTGTTGTTGAAATCAACAAGAGTATTCTATGAGTGTTGATTGCTACATTGACCAAAATTGACTTCTCTAGAGAGGATAAAAATTTCAATAATTATCCCTATTAAATTCAACAATTCTTTCTATCTTCACACTACAACTGAGAGTTGTCACCCTCTCTTAGTCTCACATTTTATCAACTCAAAAAAAATTCACATCTTTTAAAGGTTGCTCCTATCATGCACAAAAAACAATGCTAATGATTGCCCCATCCCTCAGCCTATTATGGATATTTTCAATACACATTTTTAAATAATATGAAACCAAAAGTCAATAATGTGCTTCAAATGCTAGTTATCTCAAAATATTTCATCTTCCCAATATGCTCAACCAAATGCTAATATATGTTGTAAATTGAAAATTATATTTCAAATAACTCTTGGCTTTGTGTTTTGAAATCTAGACTTAGACATGTTGGAGGTTGGAAATGGGGGGATGACCATCAAGGCATACTAGTCATATTTCAACATATGGGATTTAATGAAGACAACTAATATGGGATGCTTCTACATATATATTTTTTATGATATTACCCCTAAGACTTTCATTTAGTATTTTGGGTTAAGGATCTATGATAAAAATAAATTTATAGTATACTATTATCATGTTCCATAAACCCATAAAAACCTTGGTAAGTTTAGGCCAGACAAGCCTAACTAAGCAGGGCTTGCAAACAAGTGAAAATGATTGGGGAAAACTAACATAAAAGATGAACGTGAAGTATTCTTGATCATTTTGATTAAAAAAATCATATTAATCTAACTCAGTTTGCCTTGTTTGAGATGTCTAACTTATTCTTTTTTAGTGTTCATATTCATTGTTGTTGTTTTCTTGACATGTCTATATTGTTTTTGCATACATATATGTCACTAACAAAGAAACTACAACTGTATGATCTCTTTTGTATTGTAATATTATATGCCATAGCATCCTCAAAATAAAATTTACATCTTCTGTTCTTTCTCATTACTAAGTATATTACAATGTTTGCTCTCTGCATATGTCTTTTTCAAGCATTGATTCATCTAATGTTATTATGCAGGTTGTTTTTACTACTAATTATGTTGTTACACCCATGATCTTACCTTTAATTTCAAAAGTGAGGTACTTAAAAACTTTAATTTTCTACATCACTTCATTTTAGATAACCTACCCAAAAAAACACATGATTTAGTACTGGGCAAATAAAATTATGCAAGCAGTAAACTATTGTTATTGAATATTTTGCATGCAAATTCATTTTAAAACTGAGATGAATAATTTAGAAACTATTGCATAAATGCTTACCCTCTAACTTAGTCTCAAAGGGAGACTTATTGACCATTTAATTTTAACTTGGAATTATCATTGAATCTGTTGACCAATCAAATTACATTGATTAACATGCTAAAAAATATAAGTCTTTTGAAAAGTGAAATAACAACTTTTTTAATGGGGTGCATAAAATAATGTTATTTGGTGTAAGCTAATTGGATAATTTTTTTATGTTATTATACACTTCACTTGGATCGATAATAGGAATTTAATTCGTGATAGACACAGGGCAGGTTTGTACAATATGGGTTTGATTTGGCATTGAATGTTCTATTGGTCACACAGTGTGGGTTGCCTAGTTTGATGGTTTCACATTAAATTCCATATTAATTCATTAAAGAACATGACAATGGGTTATAAATACCTAGATGTATGTAGAAGCTTGCTATGGTTTGTTGTGTATATATATATATATATAACATTACATATGGTCGTAAGGTGTTTCTATACATAAAGTTTCATTTATAACTCTTTTTTGTAATTGAATCATGGAAGGTTGGAGCTTTTATTTTTAAACTAACATCAAGAATGAATAACTTAATATAGTTTACTCTTTCAAAAAGATTATTTTCATACTAGCATTTTATTTTCTAAATTATCTATCTCAACAATATGAATTCGAAAAGAAACAAGATAGATTACATTCAAATGATTTTTCAAGAAATAGACTTGTATATATTCACCTACCTCTCCCTCTCTCTCTCTCTCTCTCTCTCTCTATATATATATATATATATATATATATATATATATATATATATGAAACTATATTTGTCTAATATTGATCCACTCATTTTTCTTATGCAGATCATTTTTAACACAATTTACAAATGCTTATTCATTTTTATAAAGAAGACCAACATCTTCATCATCTCAATAGATACTAATATAAGAAATGCCCAGTTGATTAAAATAAGTAAATAGCCACACAAATTGTTTTTATTTAATTTATTAACCATAAAATTGTAATCTTCAAAAAAAAAGGCCATTGCTATTTTATTTACGTAACGTGACTTTTGATTTTCTTGTAGTTTTTAATTTATGTATAATAAGTGCAAAGACAAAGCAAAAAGACATAGCGCCTGTTGGTTCCATCAGCATAGCTCAAGTTTAGTCCACCATAACATAACTTTCTATATTTTACAAAAACCTAATACATTAATGTGCACACATTCCAGACATGTATCTATATTTCTAATTTTGTTATAAGACACCAAATCTAATGTTACACCCTAATTCCTCACTAGGCAAACTTACAAGATTATCCTCAAATATTTGTAGATGATAAACTTAGATTTGACTATTTTAACTAAGCTTGAGATATATGTTATTATGAGATAATAGAATATTGCTTAGATACATGATTACTTTATTATGAGTTAATTATAGTGTGCGTATTTAAATTTTGAGTATATTGATGCATTGTTTAAGTTAAATTTTATGTTATATGTTTATTATGTGATATGATCTAATTATATTCATGTTTTGAGGTGGATGCAGAAGAAATCCCTCAGAGCATGCTTTAGGGAGAGCATCATTAAAGAGGGTGATGTAGATAGAGATGTTGGAGGTCGACAGAGACTTGGCAAAAGCCTTGCACACACCACAGTAGTTAGCACATGGTAGAAAATGCAATAAAAATAGTTTGCTTATGGTGTGTTTATTACTTGTTTTATAAAATTAATTTCTATGGGTTGCCAGTATAGGTAAATATCGTAATGAATTATTTAGCATGTTTGGCACATTTTGTCATTAATGATGGTAGGAATATTATTAGCAAAAGTAAATTTAAAATACATATTATTACTAATTTATGAAATTTATATTTGAATTGCTATAATATTTATGTATGTTATTTGATTTAATAAAATCATATAATTTTGGCATTCAAGTGTTAAAATATACAAAAAAAAAATCTCTAGAAAAGGAAAAATAATAAGAAAAGACAAAAATAAAATAAAAAAGAATTAAAATTTATTAAAACAAAGAAAAAGAGAAAATTTAGAAAAAAAACTAAAGAAAAAGGAAGGCCTACGCCTATTTCATCATCTAGGTGGAGAATTAAGGAAAAGGAGATAAGACAACAGAGCATGGTGTAGAAGCCAAGGAACTGAGTAGAAGAAAGAGGCTCTTCCAACTAAGCAGTTCTAAGTCGTAATGCAATTAAAATCGCTTTTCATATTCTAAGAAATGTGTACCAAATAGAAATCTATATTTTGTACGTATATATATATATGGGCTATATATTTTTAGGACAAGATCAATATGGTGTTAGTGAGCTATTTAGCAGTTTATATTGATATTACAAATGTTAGTGATATATTAACAACATATTTTAATAAATAATAATAAATGAAATATTATAGATTCATAATACATTTGTAATGATATTACAAATGTACAGAAATTTAGCATAAAATGTTGTTATGATATTACATATGAAATTTACCATAAATCATTGTTGTTAAATCATAACTCCTTAAATCTATAAAATTACCATAAATATGTTATAAGTTATATACATATTTAGTAGTCGATGGTACATTTATTTATGAGTGTATTTCTAGTTGCTTCATTATATATATATATATATATATATATATATATATATATATATATATATATATATATATATATATATATATATATATTCAAACTGATAGCTTTGTGTGCATGTGTGTGTGTGTGTGTGTGTGTGTGTGTGTGTGTGTGTGTGTGTGTGTGTGTATTACCTTAAAGTCACAATAATCATACCATTGTGGCATGCTTTTTTACTAAAAGACATCTTTATATTTGTATCAGCGCTTGCATATTGATAACCATATACTCAGGAATCTTTGCCTTATGATATATTTAACTCTTGTATATTAGAATACTACTATTGATATATTAAGAATGGTATTATTGTTAACTAGTTGATCTAAAGTCATTCCAAGCCATATGTAAATGGTGTTTGCATGTGGTATGTTAATAACTTTTAACTCATTTTGTATAAACAGACCAAAATAGTATTGCGTTTACATGTGGTGGTTATATGTGCTTAATGATCTTGTATATTGATAACTTTTTAAACTAAAAGCTTATTATACATTGATCCATTGACCAAAATAGGTTGATGCCTTATGAATAGCAATTAAATTGGGTCAATGAATTTTTATATATCAAACATTTGTCTCTGGTATTTACATAAGTATTTATTAATGTGAGTATTAAATACTAAGAATAGTATTTTAGCTTATGTGTACACAATATGTATTTGGTTTTCATGTAGATAGAGAGTGGTGGATATCTTTACTTGACTATATATATATAATACCAAAACACTTTTGTCTTTATTGTGCATTTAGATATGGTAATGATATATTGGTCCACATGTTTAATTTGTGGTGAATAAAAAGATATTTGAGATTATATATTAGTGTTTGTTCCATATTTATTTGTGGGCATTTACTATGGACCCTCTACACCTCAAAAACAATGGGTTATAACTTAATAAGCATATGGAAATCTGATGTCATAGCACATCTGAAAAAGTTAATAGAGGATATTTGTATCTTAATGGTTGTTGTATAATGGCATAAATTTATATATAATGCTTACTTGTGTATAGTGTGGAGTACAAAATGTAGTCTTTCATTAATAACCTTGATATGCTTAGTATATAATTTTGGGTACAAGACCCATAGTATAGGTGCAAAACTATAAAGAGGGACTATTTCAGATAATTTGGACTTATCTATAGTCCAATTAAAAAATAAATATAAATAATATGCCTATATTATTCAAAATTTTATAATTTTAAATTCTCTCCAATATAATAAATAAGTAATAGATCCAAATTATTACCATACTCTCCCCATAAAACTTGCCCAAAACCCAAAAATTATTCATTTTCAAAGATTATCTCTCATCTAATTTAGGGACCTAAGTCTAGATTATCTGAAATAATCCATAAAGCTACGTATCGATGAATACGCAAAAATAATATATGTATACTTATGCTTATACTTATACTTGAGTGAAAGGGTGTGTTTATTTAACTAGAGTTTCACATGTGAGTGTAACTATAGAACTATGATTAATAGAGACTTATTTTTTATGTGCATAATAACATCATTGATGAGGTGATCATATATTTTGACTCAGATGGTTAATAAAATCATATCCATTTAATATGTAACAAAGATTATGAGATAATTGACACTCTTGAACTATAGATGTATGTATTTATATTTTTAGGGAATGCTACCACCTATGCAATCTTTTAGTATTGGGAGAATATAACATATATTAATTGGTCATGACAATCAAGAGTTGTGAAACTATGCCAATAAGTCATAGGATCCTAACTTAGCATTTAGTGATAGATGCATATTTATAACTTGGCATGGATCTTCATTATCAAGGGATAAGTATGTGATTTAAGATCTTTAGTTAGAGATATAAATGCCTTTAAGGAGCTCTTGTTTTAAATTATAAATGAATAGTGATTCAATATTTACATAGCATTATAATAACTACTTTTAGTGTGAGTGGTGGAAATCTGATATCACAACACATCTGAAAAAGTTAATAGAGGATATTTGTATCTTAATGGTTGTTGTATAACAGCATAAATTTATATATAATTCTTAATTGTGTATAGTGTGGAGTACAAAACATAGTCTTTTATTAATAATCTTGATATGCTTAGTATATAATTTTGGGTACAAGACCCATAGTATAGGTGCAAAACTATAAAGAGGAACTATTTTAGATAATTTGGACTTATCTATAGTCCAATTGAAAAACAAATATCAATAATATGCCTATATTATTCAAACTTTTAAAATTTTAAATTCTCTCCAATATAATATATAGGTAATAGATCCAAATTATTACCATAATCTCCCCGTGCAACTTGCGTAAAACCCAAAAACTATTCATTTTCAAAGATTATCTCTCATCTAATTTAGGGACATAAGTCTAGATTATTTGAAATAATCCATAAAGCTACGTATCGATGAATACACAAAAATAATATAGGTATACTTATTCTTATACTTGAGTGAAAGGGTATGTTGCTTTAACTGGAGTTCCATGAGTGAGTGTAAACTATAAAACTATGCGTTATAGAGACTTATGTTTTGTGTGCATAATAACACCATTGATGAGGTGATCATATATTTTGACTTAGATGGTTAATAGGATCATATCTATTTAATGTGTAACAAAGATTATGAGATAATTGCCACTCTTGAACCATAGTTGTATGTATTTATATTTTTAGAGAATATTACCACCTATGAAATATTTGAGTATTGGGAGAATATAGCATTTAATAATTGGTCACAAGAACTGAGAGTTGTGAAACTATGCCAAATAAGTCCTAGGATCCTAACCTAGCATTTAGTGATAGATGCATATTTTATGGATATTCATTATCAGGGGATAAATATGTGATTTGAGATCTTCGGTTAGAGATTTAAATGCCTTTAAGGAGATCTTGTTTTAAATTATAAATGAATATTGATTCAATATTTGCATAGCATTAGAATAACTACTCATAGTGTAAGTGCTCGTACTTAGAGATTGTACTTATAGTTTTATAGATGGTTTGAGTAAATCTTTAAGATTTCAGAAACTAGAAACTATGACCCTTTGGAAGAGTCTCCTAGAAAAATAGAATGAGATGTTTAAATGAAATTTATAACATGTTATGATTTCTCTGCTTCTCTGCAAATATTTGATTGGCTGTTAGTTATATGTATTCTATGTTGAATACTTGTGTGTAATATTTGTTAAGAGAATGAATGTTTGGTTATATATAACATATAATGGTGCATTGTGATGCATACTTATAAGTTATGTTGCTTTGAATTTTGGTAAGTAGTCTAAACTTAAGGTATACCCGAGTGGTATAAATTTGTACTTGCTTTATTCTTATTATGTATGTGTATTTCTAAATTTTTGAAGTCATAAATTTGAGTTATATGTTATTATATAGTTGGAAACTTATGATGGTATGGGATATCATAGAGTATTAAAGTATAAATATATGTTATACTTAGATGGTACATATTGTAATTATTATGCCTAGACTCATATCTACATTTGATTGATTGTGTGTGTGTGTGTGTGTGTGTGTGTGTGTGTGTGTGTGTGTGTGTGTGTGTGTGTGTACTGGATACAACTATAAATAGTATGTTTGTGGTAGTTAGAAGGACTTTATGTATGCATGCATATAACCCTTGAAGTTTAACGAATGCTATGATAGTATATTGTTGTGTTCTACAAGAACTATGATTTGCTTCACTATATCTAGTTGCTTGAATATAAGTTGTGTTTGTGTGTAATTATGATTAATTATGGAAAACTAGTAGTTATGTTTTAGAATACTAGACTATGGTAATATGAGTTATCATAGGGTGTAGTATGTTTTAAAACTATTTATGTCAGTGAAAATATATAGTTAAATATGTATTTACCTGTGTGGTATAAATTGTAGTCATTATTTCTAGTATGGGATAGAAAATAATGTAAGATTTATTCATATATTTGATAAAATAAATGTATGCTTTGATTAATCCTATGTTTAGCATGTTATATGATGTGTTTGATAGTAAGAGGTAAATTAAATAAATCTTGTGGTTGAATTGTATTTGACAAATTTGTATTATTGATATGGAGTAAGAAGTGAGATGGACTTTATTATCTTATTATCATCATAATTTCAAATGAAGCCAGTCTGATCAAATGGTGTGTATGAATTTGATTGATTTATAGATCATTATTATTTATTATTTGTAAAACTTTGGTCCAAAGTATGTTAAGTGAGATATTATCATTTCATAAGTATGATTTACATATTTTTGAGATATCTTGCAATAGAATGATTTTCTATGAGACACTACATGTTTAGTTTAGAGGTCATCCAACACACAGGTACTTGTTTGTCTCTCTAGATTCCCACACCATCACTATCTACTCATCCATGAAAGGATTGTCATTTCTTGATGAGATTAGTAGGGGGGATCATTGGTCCATAGTTAATATGAAAAAGTGTTTGAATGATGTTCTCCCTCCCCACAATAGTACTACTTATTGAGACAACACTTGAAATTGCCATAGATACTTGAGTTTGGTATCTATGCTTTAGGAAATTCATGTATCTATATGTACATTTTATTTTATTGTACTAATCATTTAATTTTGTCATGAAGAGTTGTAATTACTTATTACTATACTTTGACAGTGGTGGTTGTAGACTTATTTTAGTTGTAACTAAGTTAATGTGATTACTTTCTATATTCACATTATGACATGTACTCTCATGATATTAAAGATTAGTCATATGTGATGTAGTAATCTTGTTGATTTTATCACACCTTGAGTATTTATTATAGTCTCTATAGATTCTTGTGGTGTTATTTATTTTTGGTATAATAATTTAATTTTAAAAAACTACGTATTTCTATGTCTAATCCAATGGGGTTGTTACATGTGGTATCAGAGTTGTGGCTCAAACTCTAAGGCCTAATGAGTCTATTGGTATTTTCATGTCTTTATGTTGATTAGTGTGAACCTACTGACATGAAATATTTCACTAATATTTTGGATTTGTGGTGCCTCACTATGAAATCATGTTGCACCATGATTAGAGTTATGAGACTTGATAAATTCTCCTGCATGGCTTGGTGACTATTGTAAATATGAGACATTCATGAAATTTATGTGGGGAAAATTCACTGTGTAACCTTAGGAGCACTAATACCTTCTTAGAGTTGTTATGGGGCTAATCTATTGAATTCTTCGAGTATGATTACATCCTTCTTGGTAATCAAGTCACCTTCACCATTTGTGTTTTGTGTTGTAAATGTTTTATAATATCAAGGTGATCATCATTTAAATATATGTGCCTTATATTTTGTGTTCGCTAATACTAAAAGTGGAAAATATTATAAGACCATTTTTTAGTTTTGGTAGCACCTAGTGAAGTGAGAATTTTCTTGTAGTAGAGTGTTGTTATTTTGGTTGAGAATTCCTATGTGTTAAGAGTTTGTTTGAGGATTTACACCCTTAAGTTATGGGGTTTAGAAAGGAGTGGCATCTATATTAGTTAGATTAGAGGTGAGTTGTTATTATCTCATTCTCCTTTGATAACATTAAGCTACCAAGAGGATTCATATTTTCATGATGATTGATTTAATGTTCTCTTAAATGAAAACTTGTTTCTGAAAAGTTGTTTGATCATATTCCTCAGAGTTCATGGGATAAATATTTTTTACTTGTTGAGAGATAAGTTGTGGGTTTGGATGGATTGATACATTTTTGTGGTTAGTATCTTCTCGTAGTTGTGGAAATAGATTATGGTACTAAACTTACAAATTTGGTAATTAGGTAGTGTTTTGGCAACATTAAGTTACGGTGTTCTCTTTTTACCTTGTGAGGGTATATAGGAGTTTTTTAGATGATAGTTCTATATTTTTTACTTGTGACTCTTTAGAGTCACTACTTTATCAAACTTGTGATTTTAAGACCACGTGGAGTGGCAAACCTTAAATTATATATTAAAATTTATATTAAGAATTATAAGTTGATTATAATTATTATGTTATTATTCACCCTTGATTAGATTGATATTGTTCTCTTTTTATCTTAAAACATGTTTTTTTGAAGAGTTATTTTTATACCTTTCATCAAAAATGAGTAGGGTATAGGATGTGCAAAACATATTGTCAATCTAGGGGTTGAGAGAAACTTTTAATTTGTTGCATTATAGCCAAGCAAGAAGAGAGATATTGTCTCATTTGTTCCCTTATAAGGTTGAAAGGACAATGTGATCCTTGGCCTTTGTATGTTATGTTAATATTAACATTATTTCCTCTTAACTATGGATATAGCACTATAGGTTAAGCTAAGAAATATGATACTAGTTATGATTAGCTACTGGAAAATTAATATAATTATAGACTAATTATATGATTTATCTTGTATGCATGTTGATATATCTAGAATTATTTATCACATATTATTATTTTCTATGATCTGTTAGTATAGATATGTGATTAGCTAAACATTGGGTACTTTTTGGAGATTAGGTCATGGAGACCTAAAGAGTGGTGAATTAGGAACATGAGTACTAAGTGATAGGATTGGATCTTACTTAGTCTCACATTAGATCAATAGTTACTAAGTTTGGATCTGATAGATGAACTTCTCAAATCTAGGATTGACAAATAGACTTATCAAATTAAGTTGTATGGCCATACACATGTATACAATGAAATGTTTGTTTCTTTAAATTTTGTATACATTAGAAATGTAGTATGTTTAGTTTCTGATAGTATTGACATGTTATACTTAGCAGGAGCTACCTAGGGTAGCGATAGTATTAAATTATGCACATCATTCTTGCCAAGTTTCTTAAATATTTTCTTTGAAATGAGAAAAACACTCTCTAGGTCAAAGAGATAATCAGACATGCTAGAAGATTTTATGAAACTCTCCCTGGTCATTTATTTTGACGTGTATGATGATCTTATGTACTCTTGCAAATTTAGTGAAACTTTCACTAAGATATGTGGGACCCCTCATGGTAACAAAAGTGGTTAGTCCTATAGTATATAGCCTTGTCTTGCAGATTTGGACCCCAGGTTGATCATGATAGAAATATTTAAAGTGAAACTCACAAACCTTATTTGCATAGTAGCAAGATGTCATAGAGCAGGGTCTTATGGGACCAATACTCCATAAATAGTACAGCTTGAAATAACTATGATGAGCTTTACAGATAATTTTCATTTATTTACTTAATTTGATATTGTATGCCATGTTATTGTTTTACTAAATACTATTTTTAATTCATAACTTATGTTTGAATAAGAGTCATTGGGGACAATGGCAAGCTTAGAGGGGAAGGATGTTACATCCTAATTTCTCATCAGGCAAACTTGCCAGATAATCCATGGATATCTGTAGCTGACAAATTTATATTTAAATATTTTTAACTAAGCTTGAGATATATGCTATTATGGGATAATAAAATATTGTTTAGATACATGATTTATTTATTGTGAGTTAATTATAGTGTACGCATTTATATTTTAAGAATATTGATATGTTGTTTCAATTAAATTTTATGCTATATATTTATCATATGATATGACCCAATTACTTGTATGTTGTGAGATGGATGAAAGAGAACTCATCCCTTAGAGTGTGTCAGATGGAGAGCATCATCAAAGAGGGTTATGTAAATGGAGATGTCAGAGGTTGATATCGAGCTGACAAAAACCCTGCACATACCACAGTAGTTAACACATGATACAAAATGCATTAAAGTAGTTTTCTTATGGTGTGTTTATTACTTGATTTGAAACATTAATTTCTATTGGTTTCCGGTATAGGTAAATATTATAATGAATTATTTTATGTGTTTGTCACATTTTGTCATTAATGATGGTAGGAATATTATTGGTAAAGGTAAATTTAAAATATGGATTATTATTAATTTATGAAATTACCATTTAAATTATTATAATATTTATGGATTTTATTTGATTTAATAAAATCATAAAATTTTGACATTCAAGTGTTAAAATATACAAAAAAAATAAAAATTTCTCTAGAAAAGGAAAAAAATGAGAAAAGACAAAATAATAATAATAATTAAAAATTATTAAAATAATGAAAAAGAGAAAATCTATAAAAAAAACAAAAAAAACTAAAGCAAAAGGAAGGCCTATGCCTATTTCATATAGATGGACAATTAAGGAAAGGGAGAGAAGATAGCAGAGCATGGCACAGAAGGAAAGGAACTGGGTGGAGGAAAGAGGCTCTTCCGACCAAGCAGTTCCAATTCAAAACTCTTGAGAGGTAGGTAGTGAAATTAAAATTACTTTTCATATTCTAAGAAATATGTATCAAATATGTGTGTGTGTGGGGGGGCGAGGCGGGGTGGGGGGGGCCAGGGGGGCGGGGGCGCGGGTTATATATTTTTAGAATGGGATCAATATGGTGTCAGTGAGCTATTTAACGGTCTGCATTGATATTACAGATGTTAGTGATATATTAACAATGTATTTTAATAAATAATAATAAATGAAATATTATAGATTTATAATACATTTGTAATAATATTACAGATGTATATAGATTTATCATAAATCATTGTTATGATATTACAGATGAAATTTACCATAAATTGTTGTTAAATCATAACTCACTAAATCTATAAATTTACAATAAATATGTTATTAGTTATATACATATTTAGCAGTCAATGGTAAATTTATTTATGAATGTATTTCTAGTCATTTCTAGTTGCTTCGTTATATATAACATCGAGAAAGATGGGAACTATGAAAATGAATAAATAAAAATCATCAATGGTAAATGGACTCATAATGGTATCTGGTATTCAAACTAATTTTTTGGGTTAACTTTATATATGTATGTATGTATGTATATCCTTAAAGTCATAGTATTCATACCATTGAGGTGATTTATTACTAAAAGGCATCTTTATATTTGTCCTAAACCCTATATATTGATAACCATATAATCTGGAGTTACTGCCTTATGATATATTTGACTCTTGTATATTAGAATACTATTATTGATATACTAAGAATGCTATTATTTTTAACTAGTTCATCTAAAGTTATCACCTTCTAAATAATTCCCAACCATATATAAATGGTATTTGCATGTGGTATGTTGATAAATTTTAAGTCGTTATTTTGTATAAATATACCAAAATAATATGATGTTTACATGTGGTGGTTACATGTGCTTAATGGTCTTGTATATTGATAACTTTTGAACTAAAAGTTTGTTCTACATAGATCCATTAACCAAAATATTTTGATGCCCTATGAATATAAATTAACTTGGATCAGTGAATTTTTATATACCAAACATTTGTCTCTGATATTTACATAAGTATTTATTAATGTGAGTATTAAATACTAAGAATGGTATGTTAGCTTATGTGTACACAGTATGTGTTTGGTATTCATGTCGATAGAGAGTGGTGTGTGTGTGTGTGTGCGTGTGTGTGTGTATATATACAAAACACTTGTGTCTCTATTGTGTGTTTAGATGTGGTAATGACATATTGGTCCACATGTTTAATTTGTGGTGAATAAAATGATATTTTAGACTATATATTTATGTTTGCTCCATATTTATTTGTGGACATTTACTACGGACCCTCTATACCTCAAAAAGAATGGTTATAACTTAATAAGCATATGGAAATATAATGTCGTAGCATATCTGGAAAAGTTAATGGAGGATATTTTTTATCTTAATGCTTGTTTTATAATGACATAACTTTATGTATAATGCTTACCTGTGTCTAGTGTGGAGTACAAAATATAGTCTTTCATTAATAACCTTGATATGCTTAGTATATAATTTAGGGTACAAGACCCATAGTATAGGTGTAAAACTATAAAGTTACGTATTGATGAATACACAAAAAGAATATAGGTATACTTATGCTTATACTTGAGTGAAAGAGTGTGATGCTTTAACTATAATTTCACAAGTGAGTGTAAACTATAGAACTATGATTAATAGAGACTTATGTTTCATGTGTATAATAACACCATTGAATAGGATCTTGATCATATGTTTTGACTCAAATGGTTAATAAGATCATATCCATTTAATGTGTAACAAAGAATGAGATAATTGGCACTCTTGAACCATAGTTTTATGTATTTATATTTGTAGGGAACATTGCCACCTATAAAATATTTGAGTATTGGGAGAGTATAGCATATAAAAATTGATCATGAGTGTAGAAACCAATATTGTGTCGACCTCCCCTTGGTCCCCTTCTAACCACTTACACACTTTATTAATTTAAAATAAATTACTTATCTTAAATTAATGACCTCACCTAAACACCTCACCTTGGACACCTCACCTAGACACCTCGCCCTAAGACCATTTCTTACCCTATGAGTCACCCTGAGACTAGGTCATCTAAAATATGACCTATTCTCACTCCATCCTAACCTCCTAACTAACTCTCGTGCCTAATAAACCTGTCTTTTGACCGTTCTCCAATGGTAAATGCACTTGGCGGATGGAGAAATGGGCAAAGGGATAAAAATATCCCTTTTACCCATTCTCTATCCACCAACGTCTGTAAACTGTCGACCGATGCCAGCGGTATCACTGACGTTGCTTACATAACCTGAGCTCTAACATTGACCTGGCCCCCCACCTCTTCACAAATCGATGCGCACACTATGAGACTAATCTTCAAAATTTGACTATCATCCCCCAGGCTACCGAAGTTCTACACAAGTCATTCCAAAGATTGGATTGAAGCATTGTACGAGGACCTCAACATCAGCCACAATGGGAAAAAGCATCCTGACACCTCTGATTCTTCAACTAATAGAGCTAAGTATTCTTCTTCTCATTTTAGTATTTTAGAACACATTGGTAATTAGTTTCTATTTACTATTTCTAAAAACACTGTTAAGAGCCCTGACTTCTTTCATGGAGAGGCTGAAAGGCCTTCCTCTCATTCTCACCTCCTTTACACACCTACCCTCTATCTCAACCCTTCTTCAGACCATAGTCACCTACCTGTAACCCTACATAAACCTTCTAATTCTAGGAAACCCCTCTGACCATTCTGAAAATACCCTGAGATCTATCCAAGGCCCACTGCCCCTACCAACATCAACAACAGAACTGACGTCGGCATCATTTAACCAACCAACCTCGACAGGACTACCAATGTCAGTGACTGTGACAGACTGAGTGCAGATAACAGGTACGCATTATCTATTTTTATCTTTCTTAGTCTTTCATCATTTCTTTTTATATGACACTCTTTTCATTAAATAGTGGATTGTCATCCCTTATAGATATTTACGCTTCCGGGACCAAGTGCGTAGCTTGGCAGTCCACCATATCTTATTCTAACATTTTTTGTGTTTGAGTCTCTTTCTTACTACAGGTGTTTCCTCCATAGCTAAAGAGGATCTCTCATAATGCTTGGATATGGTGCGCAACTTAATCCGGGTAACGTCAAACCCACAACCTTCTTAACCTTAGTTTCTTTTTCTTCTGAATGTAATTAGCAAAAAACTTAGAGAAACATTTTGGCACGCCCGGTGGGACCCTTGGAGTTTTCCTTGGGTTCATTATTCTTTTAAAAAATCAAACTTTCATATAGATGCATTAGATTCTCTTCTTGCATCCTTCTTCTATCTCTTTATTTCGAAAAGAAATCATAAGCACAAGTTAAAAAGAACATCTTTCTTTTTCTTCTCGTCACCTCTTGCCTACATCTTAGAGTAGTAAAAAAACTCATGCTCTTAACCCCTTCTCCAATTTTTTGCATTTGAACAAACATATTTCAATTTGGGTTAAAAACTATTGCATTTCATTCTTACTTGAATGCATTCTTAGCTCACTTAGTAATTAAAAGCATTATGAATAAATCGTAGTGCACAAATGTTACACAACCAGACCACAATCACATCAAATTAAACATTTAAACATACTTGAGACAAGGCCCGTCTAGGATTTCATCACCTAGTGGATACCTTACCCTTCCTGGCAATCTTACTTGGACTTCACTACCAAGAGGAGGACCCACTCTGTTCTCTAGCAGAGTATAAACTATAGGCAAAGTATATATTGGCTAAGCAGCCTAGCTCGGCTCTAGGTTTGTGAAGTGAAGGGAGCAAGCCCAAGCACCAAGCCATGTACTGAACCTAACACAGATTTTTGAGCACCAAAACATAACTTGAAACCGGCCATAGACTTCCTCTTTAGGACCTGTTCTAAAATCCCAATTCCCAAACACATTTTTCTAAGGCATAAGCCACCACAACTCTAAAATTTATTTCTAGGAATTTAACATTTTAGAGGTTGCTTGCCTATTCATCTATTATGTTATTTTTATCTGATTGTTTGAGCTGGTGAGGTCACATCATTCTAAGGTCCAAAAACAACTCAGAATTTCTCCTTCTTCCAAAAAACTATCAGTTTTCTATGTTTTTGGAATTACACAAAAACCGACATCAGCGTTTCCACCAACATCGGGAACAACTTTTCACCGACATCAGTTATCTGACCGACATCGGCAACATATTTCATCGACATCGGTTTTTCCACCGACGTTGGTCACTGTCAACAAATTTTCATCCCAAACAACAAGCTTAAAACCTGACTTTCTTGCTGTTAAACACAAATTCTAATTTTTTGAAATTGAAACACGTAGTTTTTTGGAACCTAAACCCCTTTTGCCTTGAATGGTTCTGACACGCAATCAAGCCAAATCTCTTGTTGACCACGTGAGTCAACAGCCACTTCCACCTTTGCCTTTCATATCAAGTCACCAAATGGAGTATACTTCAGACACTGAGCGTACTCCTATCCAACTAACCCCCGATCGACCTCCTATTATTCCCGAAGGGGATCAAGAATTTTAGAGATTCCTTGACCACAATGTCAAGGCTCTCCAACATTATCTCGCTAGAAGCCAAACGCAAGATCCTTTAGGTCACCCTGTTTATGGGATGACAACTTCTCTGACTGAAGCGGCAATGATATCAACAGCATCTGCTACCCAACCAATGGTCACTCAGGCCATTGCCTCAACTAGTAACCCAACCATGGCCAATGTCCAAGATTTGGCCTCCCCTTCTATTTCTGGCCCTTCCTCCATTGGGATTTCCGTACCCCCTCAACCACAAATAATTCAACCAAGTTTGACACCTTTCTAGAACTTGATTATTTCTATCCCATCCTCTCTTGTGCCCATAAACACAAGAGTGACCACTTACCCTTTAACCAGTGTCACCTCCATTCAACCACCTTTGGCGGCATCTAGTCAAATTGTGCCCTCCAACTTCGCGGCACAAGTCCCCTTGGCTTCGACATTGGCCCCTATGATGAACTACCAATATGTTGCACCTACACAAATGTAATTAAGAACATCATACGCCCCTACCAACGCCTTCCAAGTACCCTATAACTTAGGGGGTGCCCCTCATGCCAATCCATCTGCCGATCTAATTAAGATGCTGATGGATAAGATGTCCAACCTTGAGACATCTATTTCAGGTTCGAAAAATGTTCTTTCTTATGAACAAATCTGTAATGAACCTATCCACCCTTCGGTGCCTATTCAAACATACCCTAACCAGTGGGAACTTCCAAAATTTACTCACTTTCAAAGTAAAGAGGACCCACAACAACATCTAAGAGCGTTTAGACATGCTTGCTACCTTATAACACACGATGATGCGTTATTACTTCGCACATTCCCCATGTCACTTTCTGGTGCTGCCCTTGATTGGTATAGCTCTATTACCAGTCATTCTCTCTTTACCTTCACTCAACTAGCTCAGCTATTCCTTGACCACTTCTCAATTAACATCACCAAGAAGGTCTCCATCATAGACCTATATTCTATTAGACAATTTGACGATGAATCAATAGCAGACTTCATGGGACCTTTCCCCTAGATAATGAATAATTTATCTGAATTGAAATGTGTTGTATTTTTTTTTTCCTTTTTTTGAAGGATGTTTTAGTCTCGATTTTAGACCCTTCCAAGCCTCATTAATATTAGAACATGAGTCTATAATATAAACCTATCAAAATAGTAATTTAGATAAATTATTCATAATATCTACCTATGAAAATCTATTGAAATTCTTGGATAAAGAAAACCCCTTGTAGACATCCACACAAGGGTCTCACACTGAAATTAATTTGTGTGTAGGTAGATGTCTTTGTAGAATGACCTTTTTAGGCAGAGATCTTGAGCAGCCTCTCGATGACTTTACATATGTATATGTGTATATATTTACATACATATATAACACATATACATACATGTGTGTGTGTATATATTTGTATGTCTATGTGTGTGTGTGTGTGTGTGTGTGTGTGTGTGTGTGTGTGTGTATATATATATATATATATATATATACCATCCTTGAATGTATGTTTAAATATACATATGCATACATATGTAACAAACATACATATATGTGGTTATATATGTATGTGTGTCTATATGTGTATCTATATATTTATGTATATGTCTATGTGTATGTATATGCATGTTTAAATATACATGCACATACATATATAACAAGTATACATACATGTGTGTATATATGTATGTGTATGTGTATATATGCATGTATATGTATGTTTACATATACATACACATACATATATATACATATACATACACATATAGACATATGCATACATATATACATGCATAATTATACATACACATACATCATTATAATTAGCAGCTAACAAACCAATGAAAAAAATATTTTTTTAACTTAAAATGGAAAAATTAGGCGATATTAAATTAATTTTGGATAAGTTTTCTATTCATAAAACATAAAAGTTAAAAAATATATTGGACAACAGTATGACATCTTACAAAATTCCTAGTACCTACTATTACTATGATAGTATCAAACCATTGCTTCCAAAAAACATGATTAAACCAGTGATGTAAATGTGAACTCTTCTTCAAGATTGTGTGGTTTCTCACTACCTTCTTATAAATTTAGCATTGTTGTGTCCTCCTTTGAGAGTGTGAATGGCACATTGATTATGCATGTTGAAGGAAATAACATATGGCTTGCATGAGTAAACTGCATTTGACTTGAAGGAGAATGTTGCATGGTTTTTAAATTTTATGAATGCATGGCTACTAATATGGAAAAATTCATTGATGTTGAAGAAGAAAACTAAATTTTGTTTGTAGGAGAAGAGGGGCTACAAGGTTAAAAATTAGTGAAATTTCCATATTGTGGATTGAAAATGTTGCAGAAATCCAACATGATTGGTTGTTGTGAAGGAAGATGATTTTCTCCACTGCTTAGATGAATTTGCCTTTGCATCTCCTTTTCAATCGTATCTTTCTCACGTTGAAGTCTATCTTGGTCTTTCTTTTTCTCTTTTTCTTGTTGTTGTTTCATCTTCTCCAAATCTTTTCTTTGTCTTTTCATCTCTCTTTCTAGTTTTCTTGATTCCCTCTTTTATTCTTCGAGAATTTATTTGCCTTCTTCTCCTTTATTTATTATTTTTTCCTTGATTTGATCTCCTCCAAATCCTTATCCCATGCTTCTTATTGTTCAATCAAGTACAAGTGCTCATTTGATGTAATAATTTGTGATTGTTTGCTCAAACTAATAGTTCCATTGCTTGTGTGAACTTCTCTCTCAACAACCCTATCAATTGGTAGATTTAGTAAATTACCTAATGACCCACTCACTTGTTGTCCCAGTTCTTCATTTTGGCTCTATTCTTGTGGCTATTCTATATAATTTTCTAATGGTTCCAAATCTATAGCTTTGAGATGGCATTCCTCCAATTTTGTATAGTAGTGAACTATTCCACATGAAATGGTAGGAGGAGGTGATGGCATAGAAAGTAATACATCATCATTCAAGACATCAAGGGCAATCCCCATATCTATAGCTGCATCTTTCACCCATTATGGTTGACTGACTTGTGTTGGCAAGCTCAACCCATCATCAATGGTCATATCTTCTTGTGTTTGGCTCACAAGACTTGGTGTGTTATTTTATTTAACTTGTGGATGTATATTTAATTTCCCTCAATACATTTTCAGATCTATTCCTACTTTCCCTGCATATTCATTTTGATCAGGCCTACTTGATTGTTCAATTTTTTTGATTTCTTATTGAATTTAATGGATTTTTTCTTTTCCATATCCAACCATTGTAAGTGTGTTTTTCACTATTATTTCCTCCTCTTCCTACTCGATACTGAATGCAGCAACATGTGGATGGGTTTTTGTTTGCTTTGGTTACATTTTTAGATCCCATACAATTTCCTCTACTTGTTGATTTTGATTAGTCCTTTCTAATTTTTCAATTTTTTCAATTTCTCATTGAATTTGATGGAATTCTTTCATTCCATATCTAGTTAGTGAAATTATGTTTTCCACATCTGTTTCCTCCTCTTCTTGTTTGACACTGAATGCATCACTAGGATGCATGTCATTGGCAACTGCATCTCAATTGAGAGGTGAAATACCAGTTCTTCTAAATCCAAATTTAATATTGGATGGAGTCAAAGATCTTTTGAAAGCCTTGTTGCTAAGTGTTGCCAATTCATATCTCATTATTTCTAAGTTGTGGTTCTTGTACATCCATTTGAATCTTTCATCTTTAAAGTAGGTATTGAAGGGTAAAAAAACACTAACATCTAGTGGTTATAGCTTATGGCTAGTGTGGGCAGGTAGAGTGATCAAATCTATTCCCAATGCTCTTGCTTCATGGATTATGCCATAAGCCACGTGGCTACCATGGCCATCAAATATAAGAAGATGCATGTTTAATGGTGAGACACCACCTAGAACTAATCTTACAAAGTGGTGTATCCAATTTATAAATAATTCCTTTATCCTCCATGTATGTGGCTATGTTGCCATGCATACACCAGGATCATAGTTTACAATGTAGTTTGCTAACTGCCTTTATGCTTTAAAAAGATAAAAACCTAATATACTTTACCCTACAACATTAACACAACAAAGAATGATAATCTACTCTCTACTTTTTGGAAGAATGTGTGGTATAGTCTTGTTGCCTATCTTTGCAAGGACCCTCATCCCATAATTTCTACCAGCTTGGACCCCTGTTTCATTACAATTCCATATATTTTGTTGTCCATATTTCTATGTTTTATACATACTCTCCAGCTTGTCATAAAATGTTGCAACTATGCTTGGCCTAAGCATGACTACTCCATCATGATCTATGCCTTCTATAATCCATAAGGATATATCTATATGCCTATTTTTGAACCCTTCCCACAAAGATCTACCAATAAAACCATCCTTGAAAGGAGTAGGCATTTTTTCACATATGTGTGCTACTTGAGCCTTTAGTGCTCTAATTTCTAGCCCATGACCCATATCTATCATGTATTTACACCATTTCACAATTTCCATCTCTTTTTCATATGTTAGAATGGTTCTTGGTCCCTTACACTTGGTTGTTATGAGACCCCACAACCAAGCTATCAATGTATTTGGAGGGATACCCCACTTAGCTACAGTAATCCTTTTGGATAGTAATCCTCCACATCCCTTATTGCTCATTTCATGTCATTATTTGTCCTCTCTTTTATGAAGGAAAATTTCTTTGATGTACCATCATTATGTCCATTAATTTTAACATTCTTCTCAATATCTATTGATGGATTGGGTGGAAGCTCTTCAAGTGTATTTGACATAATTTCTTCTATTAGTTTCATAGCATCATTATCCTCCTCAAAGTCAAGTACATCAACCAATTTCACACCCCTTTTTCTAGGGTCCTTACGTGACTTATGCACTGACCTCTTCCATTTCTTCTTTTGTACCATGTTGATCTGCAATAAGAAGCATTCAATAGTAAACATTCAATAACAAACTAAAAGTTGACAGTCTTGACTTATGGCTAGGTAAGTGTGTAAACCTTCTAGGTTCTCTATCTGTAATGAGAAACATCGAGCAATAAACATTTAGTAATAAATTTTTTTTTTACATCTGTTAGTGTGTAATCTAGTTGATAGTCTTGACATATGGCCAGTAAGAGTATAAACCTATTGGGTTCTTATTTTAAGAGAGCCTGATCGGTTTACACACTTACCTAGACATACTGAGTTCTAGACCAAACATAGATCAATGTAAAATGAACCTCAAATGATTAGATTGTAGATTTTTTATGATATATTTGGGTGAAGGTATAAATTAATTAGGTTTACTTTAATTTGGATAGGGTAAGGATGGTATGTTAAAGGGTATTTTTCAAATATAAATATATGTATTAATAATTTATGAATGGTTTTTTCATGCTTGGCTATTGGTTCTTTTGGGGTTAGGAAATGGTGTTTGAAGGGTTAATTTTGGCTTGTTATAAAGTGAAGATTGATCCTATCAGCTATATTATCAATATTATTAGATCTTGAAAAACCATGATGTCATTATTATTATTACTTCAATACTCACCGTGCTTGCAGGCCTTTTGCTCCTCTCAAAGACCTACCACAATCGAACAAGACATTAGTATTGTATTGTATTGTATTTGGGCTTATGAATAGCTACATATATAACATCATTATAGGCAATTTTATACAGAATAATAAATATGGGATATAAATAATTTGGCCTAGTTAAACCATAGGAAAACTACCTAATGGGTCCTAGTTTCTATAGGTTATTATATAAATTGTATCCAATCTTGTTGTCAAGTAGTAGAGATAGATCTCAAAAAGCTATGCCATGAGAGCAACATGAAAAAAATCTATAGGGAGATGTTGAGTTGTATTTCATAGGCCCAACAACTCATAATATCTCACAATATGGTTTCACAATAGTTTATTTAGTATTGAGCCAAGACTTGAATTAATTATGGATCTCTGGTGTGTGAGAATTATGGTTAGTTATTGAGTTCATGTGTTGAAATTCATCTTAAAATCAGTAGTTATGTACCAGTCAACTCAATTTCCCTTCACAAGAAGTGTATGTTAAAATCTTTGGAATGTAACGTTTATGGTCAGTTATTGAGTGTCAGTATTAAAAGTCATATTGATGTTAGTGGTTATATGCTTGAAAACTAAATTATCCATCATGTTGAGAGTATATTAGTGTGTCATTAGTCAAGTTGAGCTGAGGAAAATTTGGGTCTAGATTCATCCTGCACTAATGAACTTGTCTCTCGATGGAACAATATAGCATGTATTGATCATCTCATGTGACAATTTAATTTATTATGTTTCTCCATTATCTGATTTTGCATTTGTAAATGATAATTTGATTCACAATAATGATGCATGGAAATTCCATCCAACATTCACACTAACCAAGAAAAATGACTAGGCATATATTTAGGGAATGTATGTCTTGCCAACAGGATTGTGTGGTAATTGTGGGGGTCAATAGGATGTTTACTTGTTAAACAATAGTCTTTAAAATGTTTGTGTGATAAAACATAATTTTATTTTATTAAATATTTACCAGGAGAAATGATACAAACTAAAGTTTAAAATTGTTTGAGAAAATATGTTTTTGTTGAAGGTAAAGCATCCACTAAAGCAGTTTGTTGAACTTCATAAAGACTCATCATAATTAGGCATTTTTTGGAATATGGACCTAAAAATAATAGTAAAGATAAATTCATACAGAGCTAACATTCATAGTAGAGATATTTATTCTGTACAATTTTGAAAAATAAAAAATAAATTGTCCCTTCCAATTTTTTTTAAAATAGTGTTCATAATTTTTCTTGACTCTTTAAAAATAATGTTAACTGGTGGAAGTATTTTGTCTTTGAGGGGCCAATTACTATGAAACTTCAATTTCATTTAATAAATATTATGTATATTAAAATTTGAGATGAAAATTTAGAAATAAATAGAGTCAAAGCTATTTCAAAGAAAAGCATATTATTATAAACTATTATTTCCAACCTGGGATTGATGCAGACTGCACTTTCCTACCAAGCTATTTTATTATCAAACTATGAATTCTCTTCTACTTTGTTCTATGCTTGTATGTATATATTTTGTAACTCAAATTTTGTTCTTTTTGTTGCAAAGAAATAATTAGTCTAAAGAATTATAATGAAACTATTGGAGTCTCATATGCATTATAGGTATTTGTGAAGTTTATAACAAATTGGAGGGAATGTTTAAATTTTGGAGGCAATATTTTTTAAAAATTGATTGTTTTGCTTAGAATTGGAGGGAATATAAAAATTTTGGAGGTAATATTTAAATATATATCTGAAGTATTTTTTTCTTTTAATAGTGAGCCTTACACCATTAATTTTTTGTAGGTACTAGGTTTAATGTAAAATTTATGCATAGCTGTTGAAGTAGGTGACATTGGAGGAGTTGAATAATGGGATGAAATAAATGATTTTATATTCAATAAAATTTAAAAGCTACACACTTTGTTCCAATAGATGAACAGATATATATATATATATATATATATATATATATATATATATATATATATATATATATATATAGCTGAACATATATATATATATATATATATATATATAGCTGAACATATATACATATATATATATATATATATATATATAGCTGAACATATATATATATATATATATATATATATATATATATATATATATATATATATATATATATATATATATATATATATATATATATATATATATATATATATATATATCCAATAGCTGAACATACATAAAATTTAAAAGCTACACACTTTGTTCCAATAGATAAATAGATTTGGATATGTGTGTGTGTGTGTGTGTGTGTGTGTGTGTGTGTTCAGCTAAATCTGTTTATATATATATATATATATATATATATATATATATATATATATATCCAATAGATGAACACACACACACACACAGATATATATCCAAATTGGATATATATATATATATATATATATATATATATATATATATATATATATATATATATATATATATATATATATAGTATGTAAAATTATGAGTTTATATATGCATTAGTATTTTATCAATGAATATTGACACCTAATTTTTTTATCATGTCACTTTATTTGAATTGTGAAACGCATATTTTTTATTTGTATTATTTCAAAATATATTCAATTTTGAGTTTTATATATTATTAGATACATGTATTATTTTCAAATGTCAATGTCCTAATAATAATACATTTTACACAAAAAAAATAATTAAATGTGTTTACTTTTTAGATAAAAATAAAATAATTATTGAAGAAAATATGTACAACTATTGGGACCTAGTTGAACATTTAGTTATTCCACCATTGAAACATGTTCAATGATTGGAACATTTCCCTTTGGCTAGGAAATTGTGTCTGCCAATAGAAACAAGTTAGTGCATGAATAATTACCAATTTAACAATGGTAAGCAATATTTTAGTATTTACTCCAATTTATGTTAAATGGTTATTTATTGCCCTAGAATGCATCTAATAAAATCATCCAAAATCCATCAATATGATAAAAACCTAAAGTAATAGAGGTTGCCTACATACATCCTTTTGAAGGAATATAATAACATAGTTTGGCTGCATATGGCACTATAAAAGATATGTGCTATGTTAACTATGTGAGTTTTAATATATTGTTGTGGCCACCTATAACTCTATTGTTCCCAAAATTTGTCACTCATTTTTGGGACAACATATGAACTATTTTGGTCCGGCAGGCCAAAATCCTCTCTTCCCTTCTCAAAAATTGTTCTGAGCATTCAAATTCTTCATTATTCAAGCTTTTTCAGTTAATGGACTAGCATGTTCAATGGGTTCAACGGCTTCAATGGGCAAATTCTCACAAAGGAACAAGTTCCCAGCACTTAGGTAATTTCAAGATTGGTTCAAACACCTCGGTTCAACCAAAAAATTTCATCAACAAGCTTCAAACAAAGGATTAAACCATTGAACCATTGAACCCTAATTCCAAAAGGTTCAATGGGTTCAAAGGTTCAACGACATCGGCAAGCTTAAAGAGTTAAGCACTTCGACAGAAGTTCAAAGTTCAACCTCTCCAACAAGTTTAAAGGCTTCAAAGAACAAAGAAATGAGCTGTTGAACCATTGAACCATTGAACCTTGAACCAAAATGGTTTAACATGTTCAATGGCTTTGAAGAGATCAAAAGACTTAGAAGAAAAGAGGCTTAAAATGCAATATTGAACCATTGAACCGTTGAACCAAAGTTGGTTCAATCAGTTGGTTCAAAGGACTGCCCCAAAGCTGAAGGAACAAGTGCCCTTATAGAGGGCAGTGAACTAAAGGTAGGTGCCCTTGTGGAGGGCAGGGAACATTGGTTCAAAGATCAAAGAGAAGGCCGAAAGGGTAAGGTTCACTTCGGATTTTTATTTGAAGAAATTACTAAGTAAAGGAACCAAAATAATTCCTTCAAAAATATTTTCCTCAGAATAATTTCATAAAGACAAGGTGAATTATTTTGGACAAATGTCTAAAGGAATTCCTTCAGATATTTTGCCCGAAGGAATTCACCCGAAAGGAAAATCCCGAAGAAAAGCAGACAAGGCAAAGCAAAGGTTTCCTTTGGACAAAATGTCTTAAGGAATTCCTTCAAACATTTTTCCTGAAGGAATTAACCCAAAGGAATTAACTTGAAGACCGCCTGAAGGACCTCGAAGGGCAGGTACCCTTGCGGGTGGCTCTCGACACTAAGAAAGTGGACCCAAAGACCTGAAGGGACACCTTCCCTTCGGGGTGTTCCAAAGGCTTGATAAAGACATAGAAAAAAGCTTCAAAAGACTTAAACAAAAGAAGACTTCAAAGAAAAAGGAATGAACCGTTGAACCTTGAACCTTGAACCAAAATGGTTCAATGGGTTCAATGGGTTCAATAGGTTCGAAGAGATCAAGAGACTTAGAAAAATAAAGCAATGGAACAAAGAATGAACCAATGAACCAATTGAACCTTGAACCAAAAGAGTTCAAAGTTCAATGGTTCATAGGTTCAATAGTTCAAAGGAAGCTCCAAACAAGGGAAGGAAACGGATGATTCCAAAAGACTAGTTCAAAGGGATGGTTCAACCAAAGAGCAAGGAAGCCATTGAACCAATGAATCGATAAAGACCGCCTGAACCATTGAACTATTCAACCAATGAACTTTCAAAGGTTCAAAGGTTCATGGTTCAATATGGTCTAAAAAACTAGCAACCATTGATGTCCCCAAGAACATCAAATTTAAGGTAATGGATTATCTGTTGATTTTCAAATATAGAGCAGGACTTGAAGGATGAACCAAGCGACCAACTGAAGAAGATAGCCTAAGAGCTCAAATTGCTACAAGGAAGAGAGAAAAATACAAAAAGATTAGAAATATCTACAAGGGAGTTATTTCCAGTAGGTGAAACAGTCGACCAAGTAGTCATCTAAGCACACCAAATCAAGGATGTGGCCTATTTTTCTTCCATGAAGTAAAGGCAAAATGGACAGCTGCACAGACATCAAGAAAAGGACCAGACAACCCATCCTAAGGAGGAGACATATAAGATAAATGGGCACACCATAGTCAAGGTAATGCACTATTCCAAGCATGGCCCCTCGACAAAATTGAAAGCACATTCAAGGCATTAAATGCAGTATGGGCCATTCCATGGAAGAAAGTGCCAAGCCTTTCTTAGCTGCCATATATTGTAATCTCTTGTTTTATGCAAGGGAGATCTCTCCATTATAGAAGCAAAAACTCTACCCAAATTGAAAGGTGATTATTGAGACTTTGAGCTCAGATTGTTGATCATATTACTTTATTTGAATGAGAAAGCAAGTTATTTTCAGACTTTGTGTTGTTATAGCTTGTGTTACTTTAGGAAATTGTTATTATGTCTATTTCCTAGGAGCATTCTTTTTTATTTAACTTAACAAGCAGAACTAGTGGAAGTAATCAGGAAGGTGTCCTAAAGCCAATTATGGAAAGACTTTGTGTTGTCACAGTTGTCTTCAGTGTGTTTGTCTATTTTTTGTTTCTATGTAAAGGACCTTGGGACAACTTTGTGCCCTCATTGTCCTTCGTATTTCACTCTTTGGGCAATTGAGGTGGAAACTTTGTGTTCCATTTCATCCTACTGGTTACTGCGCCCTTGTTACCTGTTGGTTACCCAGTAGAAAGAACTCCTGTGCCCTACTGCAAGACCACTTATGAAAGAAAAGAAGTGCCTTCAATATTATCACCAGGGTTTCTCCTTTGTCTATAAATATCATCTCTAAAAAAGAGATATGGATGGTGTAGTCCTACCCCTGAGTGTTATTTTTTGCTTATATATATAGTATATAGCTCCTCATATTTATAGGGAACCTCCCCTTGATGAGAGGAGAGATTTGTCCACCTCTGATGTGGTAAACCTGCACATTTGGCCGACCAATCTCCCTATGTTGTGGTTGAAGAGACCTATTTTGCTCATCAGTTAGCTGTTGACAAAATATTCACCCAACAAACTCTTCAAGAACTGACTAAGGAAACCTTGTATTTGGAATTACTTATTCATATAACTAGATGATTATCATTGTTATGCACTTGCAACATGACTGATACCACTAACTACTGTTATATTTCTAAGTTTTCCTTTTGTGCTTCCTATAAATGATTTTCAATAATATATAATAATAAAATTGATATTTCTATACTTATTATTTTTCCTATAAATATTTTGCATATTTGGATTACCTTTTTAAAAAATAAAACCTAAAGGGAACCAACATCAACTCAACCATATATAATTCTAACACAACCTTCATACAAACAATGTAAAAATTAGGTCTTGTTGTTTAAAGAAGACTCAAAACCTTCATTTCCAAATAATTTCTATTTGTTCCCTGATCTCCAACTTAACAAGGCTTTATTTTCCTAACCAACATCTCTACTTTAGTTAACAACCCACTTAAATGCTACACACTATCAATACCCTCCATTCAATTTCTAGTTATTCAAACAAGCACATACATATATAAGATTAACACTGAGATCGGGGAACAATCCAACCATTTTTTAATTCCCAAATAATTTAATAACGTAAAATTGATACATCGAAATAATTATAGCATGTAAATTCATTGAGATCAATGTAATTCAATAATTGAGCATTGAAATAGATGGTACACGAATTCATAATCATTTAAAATAACAAAAATTTAAAGAGAAATATTTAGGCAAATAAAAAATCTAAAGCTTTCCCTCTCAAATCTTTCGATGATCCTATTGAGTTGTGGCCCATCTATATCTTTCTCTATCTAAACCCAATGCCTAAAATAAAGGACCATTACAACCATGAACGTGTCCCTCCATGACAAGCTACCTAAATTGTTTTGTTGTGAGTTTCATGACAAGAAGACTAGAAGATGAATGGAGGGCACCCACAAGAATTTAACACCTTCAAATTTTCAACTACTCAAGAGCCATGCTCCATAACTAATGAATCAAATCACCCAATTCAATTATGCATTTTTCTAATATTAATTTATTTTATTTTATTTACATATAACTTTTTTTTTTTTAAATTTATTTACATATAATTTTGTAGACATGAGATTATCAAGAATAACCTTTCAAGGCAGAGAAAATAATTATATTATAATTGATGTAAAAATTAAAAAAACAAACCAACCACGAGTTTTGTTCTAAACTATTTTTATACTACCTACAAATGAATTGTATTTAACCTAAGATCCATAATCACCACCATTATAGAGATGTAAAAAGGAAAACATAAATAATAATAATAATAATAATAATAATAATAATAATAATAATAATAATAATAATAATAATAATAATAATAATAATAATAATAATAACATATGTCGCCATCTAAACTTAAATATATAGATACTCATAATATATACAACTCTTATTGCTCTCTTATGATATCTAGATAAGGTATATACATATATTATAGATAACAATTTTTATACATATCGTATACATTGAAATCGGATATATGGATTAGGCTCATACATATCTTAGATAATTCGATATCTTAAATTTATTGAATTAAGGGAGAATCTTAATTCGATCAATCACTACAGCTTATCTAATATTAAAACTAACCGTTCGGGAGTAGAGGAAAGGGCGCTATTTAAAGAGTAGTGGATATAAGTTTCCTAAAAAACCTAATTTATTTTTCAATATTTGGTTTTTCATGGGCATCGATTATGGTTCCCGAATATAATGGCTGTGAAGTAAAGCAAAGAGCAGCAGCGGAACAATACAGCTTGGAATTTTCAAGGTAAGTATAAGTACAACGATTTTCTTAAACCAATCAAATTACTGGTTTCTTTTTTATGACAGGGCAAGCGGTTTATGGCCGACTGTTTTAGCATTGTATGTTCCAGTTTAGGGATCCTTATAATTGGCTCACCGCATTCCCGTTCATAGTAAAAGAAGATCTGAAAATGGTTCCCCACGAGACGCTCCTTTATCACCACTTACATGAATCTATTCTGTGATTTTACGCACTGGCAAATGAGTATTTTGAACGATATGAGCAAAATTTTGAAAGACATGCGTTATAACATCTATTCACAGCCTTGCGCAGATCACGACAGGGCCACAGGTGAAGGTGTACAGCCGCTGGAATACATCTTCTCTCACCTTCTGTTTTTCAGCGATGGCCATCTGAAAGCTTGAGACAGACGCATGTATTTTAAAAATGATATCAATAGTTTCAATAGTTTTGTAGAAAATTTTACAATTACAATAAATTATTGCTTTTCAATCTTCAGAAATTATGTTTTTGAAAACATTTCTTATAAATTATGAAATACAATTATTTTTTTCTCATCATACGTAAATTTCACTAGATCTTATTGAAAATGACAAATACATTTATAAATAACTTACTAAGAAAAAACTCATGTAATAAGAAAACATGCTCCCTAAAAATGGTATTCATCTCAACAAATAAAATCATTACTTACTTAATTCCCAATCAAATATATTAATCATAAATAAAAAAATTCAAATTCAAATGCGATTTATTTAATTTATAGCAACAAAAAATTGAAACCTGTTTATTTTTGTTCATGGTCTATGTATTCTAATTTATTTCGAAAGTTTCTACGATAGATGGATTATTTGTCTATTCCCATAGAGACAAAGGTTACTTTACGAAGGAGGAGCCCTATCCCTATTGTGTCTACCAATCAGAAAACAAAAGACTATAGATGACTGTCTGTGGTAAGGTGTTTACATAGCCCAAATATACATGCATATAAAACAATAGCAGTGCATAGCATTTAATTGATGCACCTTCTTCCCTGACCCTATACTGGACGTAGCATCAACAATCACGTAACTTACTAAACGGTAGGTACTATTGGTACAATGTATCCTTTGTTTAAAGAATAGTAATAGTCAAACTTATTTTATTGAAAAAAAGTATACAAGTATCGATCAAAAAAATAAAGTATAATTTTATAATGTTAATTCATGCATTGTTGGCATATATACTTCATGTTTATTACAAAGCCTGCTATGTAAAACAAGGGTTGTGTAGTGACTACTCCTTATTTTTGTATTGAATAGTATATTGAATTTTATGTTTGTTTCATTGAATTCAAAGTATCAACATGAATATGCAAATAGATGAAAGATATTTTTAATAATGATCGTAAAAAAATGAAAAACAATATCATTTGTTGACAAATATAAATAAATTTGAACTTGAAAATACAAATTTAATGGTAGAATTCAGAAATATAATATTTAGTCCATGCCATTCAAGAATACACTATACAATCAATTTTTAAATATGTCCATAACATAATCCTTAACCTATCATAATACTCACTGACCAAAGGTGGATTTTTGCATTGAGCAATATGGATATCCACTCTAAGTGAAAAAAAATTCTTTCAATTTCACCTAGATTAAACAACTTTACCAAATTTACAATATAATCTTGCCACTTAATTCTACCTGTATTTCATATTGAGTTGGATCCTAACTTTATGTCTATGTAAACTAACACATTTTTATTTTGACACAATATTAAATTGAAAAATGGTTACGCAAGATATTGACATAAGTATTATATATTAAATTTCAATTTTGTTAATTGAAAAATAAAATTAAATAAACTTTGGATGAGATAAGCCAACACAAGCCATTGATTTCCATTTTTGTGAAATGTTTGTGTAATATGATTTAGTATTTGTGCACATATAATCATTTATATGCCACTTTGTGGTGGTTTCGCTAACAAACAAAATCATAATTTTATGATCTTCACCAATTATTTGGAATGAAAGAATGAAAGATTTTAATGACGTTTACAAGATCGAGCTATTATATACCACTATAAAGCTTGATCAATAAATCAACTGTATTGTGAAGCTTAGGCTCCTCAAAAAGTTCACTTAGGCTATCTACTTTCAAATTATTTTCTTATTGACTCTGAATATCCACATACACAACGTATTCAATGATGAAATGCCTTTTAGTTTTAACCATCCCTTTGTTGCAGAAAATGCAAGTTCTTTCTTCCCACTCTTCTTTTGAAACCATCCATCTACCAGTTTCGCACCTAAATTGATGTGATCCAATCCTCAATTAAGCCACTAAAATCCTAGCCTTGCCTTTAGGCGCAACCCATATATAAGCCTTCTCACCATGCTCCCACATAAGATTGAATTCTTTGATGTAATGCATTTTTTTTCATCCATTCTAATTCGTCCACATGACAATCTTGAATTTTCCTAACACAAACTTCTTTATTTCCTCGCTAATGTTAGGACATTCTTGCAAATTAATGTCCCACTTGACCATCTATTTGTTATTCTGCTTCATCCATATCTTCTTCTTTCGATTTTGTTTCTCCTCTACGACCATTTTAGACCGGCTGGATGATTATCCATATTTCCAACCTTTTTAAAATAGTTTAATACCATGATTAATGTTGAAGCTTCCAATTGAAAACATTCCTCTTTTAACTCAAAAAATCTCATTAAAAACTGTCATTTTAACTTTAAAGCCCCTAATAATCAAATATTTTTGAATTCTTTCTCACTATTTTCATTTATATTTTAACATGCTACGTACCCCAAACCTCACAACCATCGAGAAAAAAAAAGAAATTGTGATTTGGTTTCATTCCCTAGCAGTCCACGGTTGCTACCGAGCATTAATGGATAGTCATGAATTTCTCTGCCGCTCCAACACAATATTCAAAACATATGACGTCATGGTGGAAATGCACTGCAACAATAAAATATTTGGCAGCAAGATAAAACCTGAGACGTCATCAAAAAATATTTGGACGCCCTCAAACATCTGCTCTACAGAATTCACTCGATCAACATGAAAATGCAGGAGTACTGAAAGGCTTTAAGCTCTGGAAAGATCCATACATCCTCTCACCGTCCTTTTCCCTCCTCTGCGCTGAATAGCTGGTGAACAAATTGAATGATCTTCTCCACGAAGCATCTACAACAGATTAACGAGAGGATTGACTGTCACCAATTAGCCACTCCAACACTGCTTCCCAGCACATCAGGGGATAGCTTTCCGTCCACTTCTTCAGCCCTGCCGAAGATGAAATATATTGAGGAGCCGCTCATTTTTGGACAAGATTATGCTTCCACAACACTAAAGGAGATTGTCGATTTTGCGCAGCACAGAAATGTGTCCCGTATCGGCCTAGTTGGGATGTGCGGTTCAGGGAAAACGCTACTTCTCAAAAGGGTCTTCAACAGCACGCGCAGAAAGGTAGAGTCTTTTCTCCAATGACTTTAATGCTTTGGGTTACTGTTTCAAAAAACCCCTTTTTAAATGCTATTAGAAATGATATTGTCAAACAAATATCTTGTCAAACAACTTGGATTGAATGTGTAGGTGGATTATGAGATTTCTTACCATGAACTATAACATAATGGCCTTGCTGACAGATTAACTGGAGATGAACTATGAGCACACACCCACCATATCCTAGTCATTCAGCTAGAGAGCAAACAACATATCAATGACAATTGTATTTCTGGAGGTAGAGCTTTCGCTTATGTTTCTTGCTTTAACTTGTTCAATAATTCGAGGGTGTCTCATCATCATCATACATGAATTAATGGGAAGTAGTGAAATGAAAATATTAATTTGGTAGATGAATATTCATTTATGGTCTTTTAATGAGATCAGTTCAATGTGGTGTGCAAATGGGACCAATCGAGCCCTAATCCACATTAGATTGTTGCATTTGGTGGATTAGGATTTGATTGGCCATGTTTGTGCATCACATTGAACCGAACAATCAATAAGTCCAATGTAGTTTTCAAATGGGGACAATCAAGCCCTAATTCACATTAGATTGTCGCATTTGATGGATTAGGGTTGAATTGGCCCCATTTGCTCAGCACATTGCACTAATCGATCATTTACTTCAATATATTATGCAAACATGACCAATTAAACCCTAATTCACATTACATTTTTGCATTTGGTGGATTAGGCTTGATTGGTGCTATTTTGTGCATCACATTAAACTGATGTCGATGGGTTCAATGTGGTAGGAAAAATGGGCCAATCAAGCTCTGAATCATCACTCCCTCCTCTTTCCTACAACTTTCAGTTGTTTATGATTGTATGGACAATATTCAAAGTTAACTTCCCCCCATACACTCAAAGTCATAACTCAATACTAAACAAGAGTGCTTCAGTTAAAATTATAAAAATAAAAATAAATTTAAAGTAATTAATAACTAAAGCTAATTTATTTATAAATGTAAACTCACACCCCTTCTTAGAAATTCAAGACTACAATAATTTAACAACTCAATGCCCAGGAGAGATTGATGATTTGAATCCACTAATGGTTTCTGATCATTGTGCCTACCTCAACAATCATGGTGGTTATCTTATTGAAATTTAAAAAGTGCAATAAAAATAATAGTATATGGTTGTTCAATGGTTCGTAATGGAAGAAAACTTCACTGTGATAAAGAGTGAGGTGCAAACACTGGCACTATCTACCATAGATGTTCCGGCATTGTAAAAATGCTTCCATAAAATGATTAACATGAATGAAGATTATCTATATAATAAATCTAACAAACAATGCCAAATTTTACAAAACATTCATTATTCCTTATGAATGTGACTCATATCATTCAAAATAAAATATTTACCAAATCAATCTAATTTACAAATGTGTTCGGTGAAAATGGAATATGTTATTATTTTATAACACTACCAATCACAAAATGATAATACTTTATTCAATTTAACTTAATGTGGAGTTTGAACAAATTTGCTCTTAGGTGGGATTAGAAAAGAATTTATATATCCAATTCTTATACATTCAATTAATATAATTAATGTCCACTAGTTATTGTTAATGTATTTTTATTTTTATATTTTTTTATGGATAAGTGTGGAATTTCTCAAGTTGATAATAAAAATTTTAAAAATAATATTTTAATAAATTTTGAAATATTTATTTATTGATTTTAAATTAATCATGAAAATATTTCATTTTATATGGTTTTTATTTATTAATATTGTTGATATATTTTTCTTATATGAAACATAATGTCAAATAATTTAATTTTATCAACAATAATGTGGAATAAAAGGACTCTTAATAATTAATATCGTTGATATTTTTCCCCTATATGTAATATAATGTCAAACCATTTAATTTATCATCATCAAAATGGAATTTAAAACTTCTACTAGTTTATATAATCAATCTATTTCTTTATATATAATGTAATATCAAACCATTTAATTTTATCAAAATCAATGTGAAATAAAAAAAACTCTTATTAAATATATAAAATTTATAAATTTATTTTTATAATATTTTTGATAGTCCAAGCATTACGGCTACCTACTCACATGAGTCACAACTCTATATTAATTCTATAAAACTTATAATGATATTTTAACTTTCATGAAACTTGATATTGGTAATGATAGTACTTTTGACAAATTATTAAGGTATCCAAGAGAATAAGGTTGGCAATCCTTAAAATATATAATAGAGGAGACTCATTAAATTTACTTTGAAACTTGATATTGGTAATGATAGTATTTTTGACAAATTAATAAGGTATAGGAGAGAATAAGGTTGGCAATCCTTAAAATATATAATAGAGGAGACTCATTAAATTTACTTTTGAAAAGATTGGTAAATTATTTTTTCTTAATTCTTTTAAATTATTTAATTTAATATTTTGAATAAGCTACTTCACTTATCATGATAGATATAGTTTTTTTTTTGAAGAGTTATAAACTTTATGTTGATATGTATATTATATGTTTATGACTATCTCTTACCATACTATAAAAAGTGGCATACTTATTGATGTAAGACCATATAGATTTGAAGTAATGTTGTATCCAACAAAAATAGTTAAGAGTAGAAATAAGTGGTTTATAGTTTTTGTGCAACATATTTGTTTACATGTAAGTTTATAAAGTTTCTTTGCATGCACAGATAAAATTACGCATAGCCTACTTATGGTGTGCACAGCTTAAAAAATTGAATGGACAATGGCTTTAAATTTGTGCAACTTGGGAAGTTTTGTATAAGGTCTGATTGGAAGTCTTTTTGAATTATGCATAGTGAGTAGGAAGTTTTATGCGAATGTTTGAAGCTTGTGATGCCTTGTAAAGGGATATTTTCAGTGCACATCTATTTAACTAGAAAGGTCTTGCACGACCTTGTGGATTGTCTTCTATGCACAAAATTAGTAAGTAAAAGTTATGACTCAACATTGCAAAGTGAAGGTCCACACTTTAGTTATTATGCACCATAGTTCTTGTGAGTTTTTTAAAGATGAGATAATATTTCTACAATCCATATGAAGATCCTTATGCACATATAATATACACATTGCACAAAAATTAAATCAAATATGTTCACCATGCAAAGTGACATATCATCAAGGGCACGTGTCCTCCAGATCAACATTATGTGTTGGCATCAAGTGTGAGAGTTGGTTGGAAGAATAATGGCACTAACAACTTGTAGAGTGTAACTAAATAGAATTTAAAGTGTCGCATGATGAAAATGGTTATTTAGCAACTGTGAGAAGGAATCGATTCAAATTCCTAATGGTTTTTTGTTTGCATACTTATATGAGGTGTAAGCATCTTTGTGCAAGGAGTTAGCAGTTCGAGCAAGAGAACTTGGGGTTAGAGGTTATTGGCTAGTTTGTTAGGGAAGGCAAACTTAAAGAAAGCTTTGTAAATACCATGAGAAGGGAAAAAGCAACAAGCCAAAGAGTGAGATCTGTAAGGAGGGAGCCAAACTAGAGAGAACCAAGACTAGTTCAAGCAGATATTTGTGAGAGTAATAAGTCTGAGAGTGAGATATATTGTAACACATCTCCATGATAATATTGGAAAACTACAAGTAGAGAATAAAGTTTGTAATCAGAGTATAGGCATGTGTGTAATTTATAATTCCTCATTTGATTCAATAAAATCATCATTGTTTCATTTTGTTTCAGTGCGTAGGGCTATGAGTCAGGATATTTTTATGTGAATCTATGGGCTACATGGTTTAAGGCCATTGTTCATTATACCCCCTAACTCTGATTGCATCAATTGGTATCAGGGTGAGGTTATCCTTGTGGGTGAGAGTGTAACACTCTTGGAGATTCCATTTTGTTTTCAACATTTGGAAGTGTGGGTAGAAAGAAGTGAAGGCATGCATCTTGTAACCATCAGCCTGCTGGGTATAAAGTGTAGCAATCATTTTTTATTTCAAGGAAGAGAAATGATACAAAGATGAGGTTTTGCTAGTAAATTGCCAAAAGCACCCAAAGTGCCAATAATTGTAGACTTGGATGAGTTAATGGGAGGAATGCAAGCCTATTTAGAGGCTATGGAAATCATGTAACATAAAGAAGTTACGGTGGATAATGAAAGTGACAATAAAATTGCAAAAGAAACATTTAAATTTTGAAGAGAATAAGTTTTAATCTCTTTATTTTAATTTTTATAAGCTTCTCTAAAACATCTATTTTGGTATTTTGACATGAATTTACATTTACAAGTAAATCAATTCTAGTTATTAATTTTTATCTTTATAATTTTAACTGAAACACTCCCGTTTTCATCAAATTCGTTCAAGGCATAATCCTGGTTTCATCCCTTTTGATATCATCTAAAATTTAATCTTCAACATCAAATCGAAAAAACATTCTATACACCTAATCTGTGTAAAAACAGAATTTGAAAAAAAAAAATACTTCCATTTGATGTGGATCTACAAGTCAATTAGATTGAGTTATCAATCAACTTTATTTTTATGACTTTGAATGATGTATGGGGCAAAGTTAATCCATACAATCCCTAAACAGCTGGAATGCACAAAGCGGCTTCCGTGGCTCTTCGCATTTGTCTTCGCTTTCTATTTTTCTCCACTACATTATTGACGCGCAACTTCAACTTAGGCGGCACGGCGTAGAATATTACAGCTCAAATTTGTGCGTATTTCCTATCTGTTCATGGCTTTCACTAGAATTAAAATTCTCTGTTCTGAGTAGAAGGCAGTTTGTGGTCTGTCCAATAATGGCTGATCCTGGTTTCATCTCTGGAATGGTTGGTTGTGCCATTCAATTGGCAGCAGACCAGATTATTGCTTACATCAACATTGCAGTCCGTTGCAGGAAAGAGTTGGACGCCCTCAAACATCTACTCCACAGAATTCACTCCATCAACATGGAAATGCAGGAGTACCGAAAGGCTTTAAGCTCTGGAAAGATCCATACATCCTCTTACCATCCTTTTCCCTCCTCTGCGGTGAATAACTGGTTGAACAAATTGAACGATCTTCTCCAGGAAGCATCTGATTTGGCCCAACACTGCACTGTACCATCTTCCTATCACCTCATTTCTCGTTATCGAACGAGCAAAAAAATAACTCGTTTCATTTCAGTTATAGAAGAACATCTAAACTCCACTCCTTCCATTGCTTTTCTCCACCAGCTTCACCAAGACGTGGCTAATCGACAAGGCCTACAGCAGATTAACGAAAGGATTGACGGTCTCCAATTAACCACTCCAACACTGCTTGCCAGCACATCAGGAGATAGCTTTCCGTCCACTTCTTCAGCCCCGCCGAAATTAAAATATATTGAGGAGCCGCTCATTCTTGGACAAGATTATGCCTCCACAACACTAGAGGAGATTGTCGATTCTGCGCAGTACACAAATGTGTGCCGTATCGGCCTAGTTGGGATGGGCGGTTCAGGAAAAACGCTACTTCTCAAAAGGGTCTTCAACGGCATGAGCAGAAAGGTACAGAGTCTTTTCTCCAATGATTTAATGCTTTGGGTTAGTGTTTCAAAAACTCCATCTTTCAATGCTCTTAGAAATGATCTTGTCAAACAAATATCTCTAAAAATCAATGATAGATTGGGCAGTAGAGAAGAGGAGGATGTGAAATTGTGGTTAAGCGGGAGGTTGAGAGAAAATAAATTCGCATTGTTTTTAGATGATGTTTGGGAAACAAATGCAAACTCTTTGTTAGCCGAGCTGTGTGTGCCTCTGTCCCCACAACACAACTCCAACATCATCATTGCCACTACCAGAAGTAGCAGCGTGCTTAAGCAGTTAGGAGTTCCGCCTCCGTCCATCGTCCAAGTGCCAAAGTTGAGAGAGGACGACAGCTGGCGGTTGTTTTGTTTTCACGCTTTTCCTCACAGTAATGGAGAATTACCGATGAGCATTGACGAAGAAACAGCGAGGCGGGTCTGCAACGAGTGCGGGGGGCTTCCCTTAGCTATCAAAGTGATAAGGCAGGCGATGGCAGGCGTTACCCACTCAAATGAATGGGAATTTGCACTGAAGAGGTTGCAAAATGCAGAGAAATGTGGCAGCGTCTCAGAGTCGCTGTATGGTAGGTTGAGATTGAGCTATGATGCTTTGGCCGACTTTGATATTCGCTTGCAATCGTGCTTTCTCTACCTCGCTGCGTTCCCAGAAGATCAAGTCATTGTTGCTAGACATGTGTGTATGTATTGGATTGGAGAAGGGTTTGTGACTGGGCATGATCCTCTCAACATGGGGCGGAGATACGTGAATTTGTTGGCTGATCGTTGCCTTATTGAACCAATCCTCAAAGATCATGGCAGAGGGGTACTCTTGTTCAGAGTGCATGATGTCTTGCTTGATTTGGCACGACACATTGCTGAGACAGAAGAGAATTGCTTTTTTCACGCAGGCAGAGATTTACAAGAGTTTCCAGCTGATGACTGTTCGGCACATGTCAGAATTTCATTGATGAACAATATTTTCACGAATGTTCCAAACACATTCGGATCTTCACATCTTCGGTGCTGGTTAATGCGAAACAATCTTCATTTGAAACAAATTCCCCAACGGGTGATTGGGAGTATGATCTCTCTCAGGGTGCTGGATTTGTCATCCACTGCCCTCCAGTCCTTGCCAAAAAGCGTAGGATGTATGAAGCATTTGGTTTACCTCAGGTTAGCCTCTACGCTCATTAGGAGACTCCCCAAATCTATCAGTGCCCTTACAAACCTTCAAATCCTTGATCTTTATAACTCTCAAATTACAAAACTCCCATCCAACATTTATAAGTTGAATTCCTTGAAATGTTTGGACATTAGTGATTGTAAACAGCTGCAGCCCCTACCTTATGGGATCTCACAGCTTACATCTCTTCAATACCTGAGTGCTTTTGGTTCTCGACATGCATGGATAAAGAAAGGGCAAAGTAAGTTCAAAAGAGAGCTACTCTCAATTAATGATCTGGGTTCCCTCAAACAACTCAAAAGGTTGATGCTTGAAAACAATGGTGAAATAATTCTAGAAGGAATGTTCGGAAGCATGAAGCAGATGGAGTTCCTGGACTTGAATCTCACAGAGATGGAAAGCCTACCCCATGACATGATTTCCATGTTAAAATTGAGGACACTCTGGTTAAGATGCCCTCAATTACTCCAAATAGATGATTCATTTTGTGTATTTCAACATCTGAGTAAAATTAGTTTGTTCGAATGTGGCATGTTGAAAGAAGTACCTGCCTTGCACAAACTTGAGTGTATTAAACACATAGAGATCGTTGGTTGCCCCAACATAGAGAAGCTACCAAAGGAATTTGGCAAGAGGGGAACATTTCCTAAGCTGGAGGAATTTTCACTGGCTTGTCTGGAAAAGCTAGAGCAGCTGCCCGTAGTGGAGGAAGGAGCTCTGTCTTCCCTTCGAACATTGACAGTAATGAAGTGTGAGGCGCTGCAGGTGTTGCCAGAGAGTTATTGGAGTTTAAAAAGTGTGGAAAAGATAAGAGTATTTGGCTGCTCAATGGTTCTCGACACAATAAAAGAAAATGTCATCAAGACCAAGACGAAGGTGCAAACAGTAACAGTATCTGCCACAGACGCTCAAGCATTGGAAAAAAGCTACCATGAAACGGTGGAGAGGGATGAATTTTTTACTTATGGTGAATTTTGGTGTAACGAGATATTTCAATTTTTGCAAGCCGTTTATTTGGCTCATTATAAAATTAAAAATTAGGAAATCAATTTAATTTAAGAGTGTCCTTGGTGGAGATGGGATATTTTATTATTTTGTAACTTATTTACCAACTTATACCGGGAAATCATAATATTTTGTTCAATTTAATTGGGACTTTGAACAAGTTTACTTTCCAAGTTCCAGCTATATTTAATTGATAAAAATATATTCTATTAATTATTATTATTGATTTTTTTAATAGTAGAATTTTAAAATTTTTTGATTGAAAAGTATATTTTTAATGATAAAAAAAAATTATACTATAATGTTAGTAATATGAAAAAAGATGGGTGGAGAAGTTACATCCCAAAAGCTAAGTTATATAGGATAAAATAGGTCAAAAGGTCATATTCAAAGAAAAATAAAAGAAAATCAAGAACACGCAAAGCCCATATCCACAATATAGCCTTTTTTATCTTTTTTTTTAAATCTCGGCCCAGTAGTTGGACGCATAACCTCTATTGGACTAACAAAAACTAACGGAGGTGAAAGATAATATAGCTTCCCATTTTGGGGATGTATGGAGGTGCAAGGTAATTTTAGAACATTAGTCGTAACAATCAAGGACAATAACACGTTATTGCAACTCCCTAGTCAATGGATCCCCATAGGGATAGTTGTAAAGTACCTCGCAGCATACTCTATAACTTTGTCTCTAATAACCTCTTGTAACACTGCCCGTCAACTAATAATGGTCAATCATAGTATCCTATAGACGTCCTCCAATGTCATGTTGATCTTCCTAATGGGTAACCAAAATGTATAAATATCGGTGTTCCACCTCTCACACAATGTTGTCATCATATGGCAATCCTAGGGCATCGGAGCAAGTGATGCCACATGGCCCAAACCAGCTCTATCGATCACTTCCCTCTCATCATATATCAAGGGTAGTCCATGTAAGCACTCCATCATCTAGCCACTCCAAAACTCCCTCATACATGCATCTGCCTACAAAACATAGCCTAATTTGATATTAACATATCTGAATGACAAATAAACATGTAATAGTAGTCATTAAACACAAAATAGAAGTAAAACTAGCAAAATTGTCTCTAGTGGACACTAACATTGAACCTAGGACAATAACATTGGATAAAAGCGATGTACCTAAGATGGTAGTGCTGCAGTACAATACACTAACGCAATCTTGGGGACACTAGTGCAATCATCCTAAACATAGTCCTAAACTCATCAAATCAAGCTAAAAATGATTGAAATTAAAAAATTATTCAAAGACCAGGAAAAATGATAGGTGCCTTACAAAGGTAACCTCCTCTTCGACCTAAATGAGCGCCTCCACCTCCTCGTAGTGGGTCATATTCACTCCTCATCTTCTTGTCATGTTTTTAAGCTCAAAGCAATAATTTATATCAAGTCAAGTGGTTCAAATGAATTTTCAAACCACTCAACCAAACTGTTTAAGACATGTTTTAAAAATGCCACCTGCCTAAGGTTGATCTTGTGCACATATTCCACCAACTAATACCAAATTATTCCAAATGTGATATCTCAAGAACTTTAACTCCAATTTTTGATCTATTTCTTATGCATGGGACTCAATGTTGACATCCCCTATACCATTTTGGTTACACTAATATACCAATTAATTTAACTCTAAAAAATGACAAAACCTATATTTATTTAACAAACTCACTATAGACCACAAGCCTATATTGGTTTCAGTTTCCAAATAATTCCTCTTCAAATGTCAAAATAAATGATCTTATGCTCCTATTAGCAACACTAACTACCACTAACATGCTTACTGACATCACTTTTGGTTTAACACCCTTACCATAGTCTCGATTCTCTCACCAAAAGGGGGGCATACATACACTACTCACACCAATTCAGACACTCATATTTCCCATTTTAGACATTCAAATACATAGATTGATTCAGATACACAAATTGGTTCAAACACATAGATTTACTCAGAATTATTTAGATTGACTCATATGTTTAGATATGTAGGTTGGTTCAAATGTTTATGCACATAGATTAACTCAGATTGGTTCATATTGACTTAGATATTTAGATACATAGGTTGGCTCAGATATTCAAATACATAGGTTGGGTCAAACATTTAGATACATAGATTTTCTCAGATGTTCAAACATAAAGGTTGACTCATATTTACAAGGTTCCATGATCTTATCAAATATTGGTTCACATTCTCAGATTTTACATAGGGTTTTGACACATTTATAGACTTAGATTATGACTATGGGGACATGTACATAGTACACAATAACATTACTCAGATATCATGTTTAAGGGCATGATACATATTACATGTCCTCGATCTCACAATATATTATTGGGTTATATAGATGGAATGACACATGATACCATTCTTTATGTGTAGATTATCATATTACACACAATGTTTTCACTAAGAAGTCACCAGGATTTCATCAAGTTGGGTCATATGGTTGTATACAGTAGTTGATCCATTTATTTTCACCAGACCTAGGTTATGAAGGCCAAGTGAAAAAATTGACCTTTAAGTAGATTACTTCTCAGACTCAATTCACATGCTAGAGTGGGGGCAAGTAGGGCTTATTTCCCCACACTTATAGATACTTTTTAGACTCAGTTCACATGCCAAAGTGGGTGCAACCAGGGCTTATTTCCCCACATTTATAGATACTTCTCAGACTCAGTTCACATACTAGAAGGAGGGAAAGCAGGGCTTATTTCTCCACATTTACATATATTCCTTAGACTTAGTTCATATACCAAGATGGGGGAAAGAAAGGGTTTTATTCTTCATAATTCAATTCATCACCTAGATGTATTAAAGGGGGCATCTGCATTATGGATTTCCTCTTCACATATAACATTCCATCTCCTATCCATTTATCTAGCCAAGAAGTGGACCAGGCCTAGAGCACATCCATCCTATGCATGGATTGATCACATAGGTAAGTCCAGGTATGCATTTTATTTTTCCTTTTACTCTAGCACTTCCATTTCATTGCATTACTATAATAAAATAGGGGGGGAGGGAATATACACACCCTAATTTGTTCCAGCAACCAAAAGTACTATATATTTTGTTTCTCTTTCACAGGAAGGTCTTAGTGATGAATGTGAGTCTTGTTTGCATGGTTGTTTTATGTCTTTTGATCTTTCTTATGATTTATTTTCTTTGTCTGCTACACCCCAATGTTCCTATGTCATCCCACCCCAGTCACATGAAGCCCCATGGCATATTTTACATAGTCTTTACTCAGTTTTTTGGTCTCAAGACAATAGTGTGGTCCTACGCTAGTGTCCACTTCAGCACTAGTGTCCAAAAATCATTTTTCAACATGTTTTGGGTATAACCCTTCCTTGAGCCTTCTCTTATGATTTTATCTTTATTTTATATCTTATTGGCCAAAACAAACCTCTTGCATTCAAATCAAAGTTCCTTACATATAATGAGCCTCACAAGGCATTTTACACCTAGCACTTACTATTTTCGCACATGATTACATAAAATCAATCAGTAATATAACTCAGCACATTGTTTATTACTCAATAATCACACTTAGATTTGCATGCTTGATCAAAGAAGGGCCTAAGTGAAATTCATTCCAGTATACAGTGTGCATTGATTATGCACATTCTTTAAGGGAGAACTACTTGTGATCTAAGACCCCTATAATTGGGGTTAATGTAGGTAGTAATTAGGATAGCAGGGGTTTTGTATCACACAATTGTAACATCCCATAACCTAGTTTTTATCTTCCTTTTTCATTTTATCTTTTTGTTGTTTCATGTGTGCAAGTGTTCATTAGGTTTTGAAGAAGATTCAAAAAAATAGTGACACAAATGAATCATCAGAAGCTCAAAACTTGCTTATAGGTCATTGAAATCCTCCTACAACATCCTTGGAAGTCTCCAACATTTTTTACATAGAAGGACACTAGCATGATTCCTCAAGCACTAGCGTAGTGCACTACTATCCTCCTGACTATGTTATTTTATGAAGCAAGTTTTCAACCCTGATTCTAGTATAAAAGACTCCTAACTGATCTCCAAGCCTATTCTAGCCTTCTTGACATCCAACAATGCATGTTTCACTCCAATTAAGTTAATTATCTCATTGCGCATACATCTTGGGTAAATTAGTTAGATATCTATATTTGTAATATTTATATAAATTTACCCTATGTAATCATCCTCTTTAACAACCTAGGATTTACATGTCTAAGTCCAAAATGGTTAAAGCAAGTTTTGATAACTCTATCTCTAGATTAAGGCTTCAAATTGGAAGTGTGTACTAAATTTGTATAAAATGGTCAAGTACCCAGTAATGAGTGAAACTCTCGTGAGATCAAGGCATCTCATATTCTATTCAATGTGTGAATGGTAAGAAGGCATTGTGCAATGTGAACAATGATCTCTATATTTATTTAATAATCCAGGGAACTTACAACTTACAAGCTTGCCATAATAGAACTAAAAAATCATACTTGTAGCTTTTATTTTGATGGGCAGGGGTGATCAAAATCTTGCTACATGAGCGCCTAATATTGTAAATAGTTGTAGAACTATAGGAGACATATTGGATAAATGGGATAGGTAATATACTAAGTTTATTCAAATAAAGTCATTTCTTTCTAGCAATGATTGAATTGAGAAATTATCTACTTCTATATAAAAATTTCTTTCATTGTAGCATTACATCTAATGCTGACCAAAATAATCAATGGGGGCTTAAGTAGCGCCTGGTAGATGAAATGGTTAGTTTCTAACTTTCCTACTCCATTGTTAATATTTTTGTTAATATATGTTGTCAATTTCAAAATATATTTCAAATAACTCTTGACCTTGTGTTGTGAAATCTAGAAACAAATATTGTGGAGGTTGTAAATGGGGGGATGACCATCAAGGAATACAAGTCATATTTTAATATATGGGCTTTAATGAATGTAACTAACATGGGATACGTCTGCATGTATAAATAATTACAATACTATCCCTAAGACTTCCATTTAGTATTTTGGTTAATGATCCATGATTAAAAAAAGTTATGATGTACTATTATCATGTGCCAAAAACCCATAAAAACCTTGGCAAATTTCAGCCAGGCAAGAATATCTAAACATGGCTTGCAAATAAGTGGAAATGCCTGGGACAAACTAACATAAAAGATGAATATGAAGTATTCTTGATCATTTTGGTAAAAATTGTAGATTGACCTGACTAAGTTGGCCTTGTTTTAGATGTATGGCTTATTCCTTATTAGTGTTCATATTTATTGTTTTTGTTTTCTTCACATGTCTATATTATTTTTTGCATACAGATATGTCACAAATAAATAAAGTGACAATGTATGATCACCTTTGTATTGTAATCTTATATGCCATAGCATCCTCAAAACAAAATGTACATCTTCTATTCTTGCTCATTACTAGGATCAATAAAATTTGTTCTAGCCTTGGATAGGTCACGTAATAGATAAATGTCAATGCTTTGTTTCATATTATTGATTTTTATCTTTGGATTCTTTTACCAGATCTTATACATGTACCAAAACCATTCCAGGTTCCCTTGGACATAAGCAACAAGATGCTAAAACATTTGCATCATGGGTAATGTGCTATTAATACCACTCTGATCTAGTAACTGGATTTTATTGCACTTTGAATAAATCTATCATGTCCTTGTAACAAAAGGACAAGTTCTTCGATCAGTCTCAAGTATAGGGGACGTTGTAAGAGAACATAAGAAACAAGGGTTGGTCTCTATTATTATCACCATTGTAGCTAAAGAGTTAATATTGTTTGATGAATGGGTAGTGAATAGATTACTTTGAAATATGAAAAGGAAATGTTGGAAAATCACATTTAAGAAAAGATTGAATTATATTTTTCTTGAGGATATTATTTGAGCTTCTTAGATGCAATATAATTGTAGTGATGAGTAGAATATAGTCTTTTAAGTTGGTAATGGCATTTGACTTAGTCCTGAGATGATATAAGCTTTGTTTAATGGCATTTAAGTTATCCCTAAGATGTTATAAGATTTTTTTAATGGCATTTTACTTAGCCCTGAGATAATATAAGCTTTGTTCAAGTCATCTAAAATATTTAGGAAAAAAACCTTATTTTCTTCTTGTAAGTATTTTTTTTTTCCAGATATTTTGACAACTAGTTTGTTCTTATTGTTGAATAACAAAACCTTGTTGAAGTTGACTCTTTCACACATCAATTTTTTAGGAAACAAAACGGATATGAAACTAAAAAAAATGCAGAAGGAGGTCACATAGTTTCTACATGTTGGACAAGAGGCTAATACTCGCATTTGGGTATGTCTAAAACTCTAAAAGGATTATGTGGAGATTTTGTTGGAGAGAGAAGTGAATCTTAAGGGCATTCTTTCTTACAAATAATATCACAATGTCACTAAAAATTCTGAAAGTTTTCTTCTTTTCAAGTTTTATTAGCCATGTATTTAGACCTTGATAAACAAAATTCTTCTAGAGAGATTCTAACATTTCCTTGAAACTAAAAATTTCAAATTAGTGTTTCATTTTAGGTGGAACACATCATATGGGAGCAAAACGTTTTGGTTGAATATGAGGCTTTGGAGCTATGTTGTGAATTATTGGTTGCTCAACTACCAATAATTTAATCACAAAGGTTATTAAGTGATATAATTCTTTGTTTTTTGTGGTTTTTATTACAAACATAAGAACCAGTGGAATTTTTAGGGATACATTATGTGCACATAAAATTTTACTGTGCAGGTTGTTTTGGTTTGATATTTGATCTTTTTACTTTATAGGTGTTAACTAATCCTTGAAAAATATTGATTTAGTGAGAAAATTCTTTCCTTTCTTTTTAATGTATTATTCTAGTTATATACATTTTATCACAACTTAATTTTATCATAGAAATATCATTTTGTATTCATAAAGGATTCCACAAAAACTTCAACATCTATATTAGAGGCTTTGACAAGAGTTGGTATATCTCTTCTTGAAATAAATTTCTTATTCAAGTCTTTGGAAAAAAAAATTTGTTTTAGATGATCTAGCTGATCAGCGTGGATGATCTAGAAGTCATCTAGTTTTAAATTTACTCACCTAACTTAATTGGCAGTGATTATATTCACACATTCTTATTTCCCAGTTTGATTTTCATTTGTCTTCTTCAAATTCTTATTCCTAGCATTGAGAAAAATTAGGAAAGACTAGAATCAAGAAGTAATTTATGAGGTAATACAAACTGATTGGATATACTTTCCATCTACTTAGCTTGATATAGTTTATATGCTCTGTCTAGGTTAAATTTTATCACCATCTGACAAGCAAGATTCCATCTAGCATTTAGTTGTAGATATTTCTTCCTAAAAATAGATAGAAATATATACCATCTATTTTGATGAAGAGAATAAGTATGGAGTATAAAAATGACATAGAAATTTAAAATTGCTCGTAGGATTTCCAACTAGAATCCAATAAAGGAGGTCCTTAAATGTTATCAGGTGAATGTCCACAAGCTGAATAAAAAAAGAACAAAATTTTTCAACCTGTAATCCCATCAATATTACCTCCCTCCCCAACTAATAATTTTATAGATTCATTACGATAAACACACTTTACAACCTATTTGGAAATCAATGCAATACCCTACATCCTAAGAATTGTTATGTTGACTTCAGCCTAATCTCTTAGAATCATACAACGAGAGTATTATATAATATGAACAGTAAGAGTACATGTGTTGTTGAAATCAACAAGAGTATTTTATGAGTGTTGATTGCTACATTGACCAAAATTGACTTCTCTAGAGAGGATAAAAATTGCAATAATTATCCCTATTAAATTCAACAATTCTTTCTATCTTCACACTACCACTGAGAGTTGTCACCCTCTCTTAGTCTTACATTTTCTCAACTCAAAAAAAATTCACATCTTTTAAAGGTTGCTCCTATCATGCACAAAATCCAATGCTAATGATTGCCCCATCCCTCAGCCTATTATGGATATTTTCAATACAAATTTTTAAATAATATGAAACCAAAAGTCAATAATGTGCTTAAAATGCTAGTTATCTCAAAATATTTCATCTTCCCAATATGCTCAATCAAATGCTACTATATGTTGTAAATTGAAAATTATATTTCAAATAACTCTTGGCTTTGTGTTTTGAAATCCAGACTTAGACATGTTGGAGGTTGGAAATGGGGGGATGACCATCAAGGCATACTAGTCATATTTCAACATATGGGATTTAATGAAGACAACTAATATGGGATGATTCTACATATATAATTTTTTATGATATTACCCCTAAGACTTTCATTTAGTCTTTTGGGTTAAGGATCTATGATAAAAATAAATTTATAGTATACTATTATCATGTTCCATAAACCCATAAAAACCTTGGTAAGTTTAGGCCAGACAAGCATAACTAAACAGGGCTTGCAAACAAGTGAAAATGATTGGGGCAAACTAACATAAAAGATGAACGTGAAGTATTCTTGATCATTTTGATTAAAAAAATCATATTAATCTAACTCAGTTGGCCTTGTTTGAGATGTCTAACTTATTCTTTTTCAGTGTTCATATTCATTATTGTTATTTTCTTGACATGTCTATATTGTTTTTGCATACATATGTGTCACTAACAAAGAAACTACAAATGTATGATCTCTTTTGTATTGTAATCTTATATGCCATAGCATCCTCAAAATAAAATTTATATCTTCTGTTCTTTCTCATTACTAAGTATATTACAATTTTTGCTCTTTGCATATGTCTTTCTCAAGCATTGATTCATCTTATGTTATTATGCAAGATGTTTTTACTACTAATTATGTTGTTACACCCATGATCTTACCTTTAATTTCAAAAGTGAGGTACTTAAAAACTTGAATTTTCTACATCACTTCATTTTAGATAACC
>JARHVA010000087.1:1615000-1620000 GCA_037957365.1 Torreya grandis | reverse complement strand
AGTAATAGATCCAAATTATTACCATGCTCTCCCCATAAAACTTGCACAAAACCCAAAAATTATCATTTTCAAAAATTATCTCTCATCTAATTTAGGGACCTAAGTCTAGATTATCTGAAATAATACATAAAGCTACATATCAATGAATACGCAAAAATAATATATGTATACTTATGCTTATACTTATAATTGAGTGAAAGGGTGTGTTTATTTAACTAGAGTTTCACAGGGGAGTGTAAACTATAGAACTATGCTTAATAGAGACTTATTTTTCATGTGCATAATAACATCATTTATGAGGTGACCATATATTTTGACTCAGATGGTTAATAAAAACATATCCATTTAATGTGTAACAAAGATTATGAGATAATTGACACTCTTGAACTATAGTTGTATGTATTTATATTTTTAGTAAATGTTACCACCTATGAAATCTTTTAGTATTGGGAGAAAATAACATATATTAATTGGTCACGACAATCAAGAGTTGTGAAACTTTGCCAAATAAGTCCTAAGATCCTAACTTAGCATTTAATGATAGATGCATATTTATAACTTGGCATGGATCTTCATTATCAAGGAATAAGTATGTGATTTAAGATCTTCAGTTAGAGATATAAATGCCTTTAAGGAGCTCTTGTTTTAAATTATAAATGAATAGTGATTCAATATTTACATAGCATTATAATAACTAATTTTGGTGTGAGTGGTGGAAATCTAATATCACAACACATCTGAAAAAGTTAATAGAGGATATTTGTATCTTAATGGTTGTTGTATAACAGCATAAATTTATATATAATGCTTAATTGTGTATAGTGTGGAGTACAAAACATAGTCTTTTATTAATAATATTGATATGCTTAGTATATAATTTTGGGTACAAGACCCATAGTATAGGTGCAAAACTATAAAGAGGAACTATTTCAGATAATTTGGACTTATCTATAGTCCAATTGAAAAAGAAATATCAATAATATGCCTATATTATTCAAACTTTTAAAATTTTAAATTCTCTCCAATATAATATATAGGTAATAGATCCAAATTATTACCATAATCTCCCCATGAAAATTGCGTAAAACCCAAAAACTATTCATTTTCAAAGATTATCTCTCATCTAATTTAGGGACATAAGTCTAGATTATTTGAAATAATCCATAAAGCTACATATCGATGAATACACAAAAATAATATAGGTATACTTATTCTTATACTTGAGTGAAAGGGTATGTTGCTTTAACTGGAGTTCCATGAGTGAGTGTAAACTATAGAACTATGCGTAATAAAGACTTATGTTTGTGTGCATAATAACACCATTGATGAGGTGATCATATATTTTGACTCAGATGGTTAATAGGATCATATCCATTTAATGTGTAACAAAGATTATGAGATAATTGACACTCTTGAACCATAGTTGTATGTATTTATATTTTTAGAGAATATTACCACCTATGAAATATTTGAGTATTGGGAGAATATAGCATTTAATAATTGGTCACAAGAACTGAGAGTTGTGAAACTATGCCAAATAAGTCCTAGGATCCTAACCTAGCATTTAGTGATAGATGCATATTTATAACTTGGCATGGATATTCATTATCAGGGGATAAATATGTGATTTGAGATCTTCAGTTAGAGATTTAAATGCCTTTAAGGAGCTCTTGTTTTAAATTATAAATGAATATTGATTCAATATTTGCATAGCATTAGAATAACTACTCATAGTGTAAGTGCTCTTACTTAGAGATTGTAATTATAGTTTTATAGATGGTTTGAATAAATCATTAAGATTTCAGAAACTAGAAACTATGACCCTTTGGAAGAGTCTCCTAGAAAAATAGAATGAGATGTTTAAATGAAATTTATAACATGTTATGATTTCTCTGCTTCTCTGCAAATATTTGATTGGCTGTTAGTTATATGTATTCTATGTTGAATACTTGTGTGTAATATTTGTTAAGAGAATGAATGTTTGGTTATATATAGCATATAATGGTGCATTGTGATGCATACTTATAAGTTATGTTGCTTTGAATTTTGGTAAGTAGTCTAAACTTAAGGTATACTCGAGTGGTATAAATTTGTACTTGCTTTATTCTTATTATGTATGTGTATTTCTAAATTTTTGAAGTCATAAATTTGGGTTATATGTTATTATATAGTTGGAAACTTATGATGGTATGGGATATCATAGAGTATTAAAGTATAAATATATGTTATACTTAGATGGTACATATTGTAATTATTAGGCCTAGACTCATATCTACATTTGATTGATTATGTGTGTGTGTGTGTGTGTGTGTGTGTGTGTGTGTGTGTGTGTGTGTATGTGTGTGTGTACTGGATACAACTATAAATAGTATGTTTGTGGTAGTTAGAAGGACTTTATGTATGCATGCATATAACCCTTGAAGTTTAACGAATGCTATGATAGTATATTGTTGTGTTCTACAAGAACTATGATTTGCTTCACTATATCTAGTTACTTGAATATAAGTTGTGTTTGTGTGTAATTATGATTAATTATGGAAAACTAGTAGTTATGTTTTAGAATACTAGACTATGGTAATATGAGTTATCATAGGGTGTAGTATGTTTTAAAACTATTTATGTCAGTGAAAATATATAGTTAAATATGTATTTACCTGTGTGGTATAAATTGTAGTCATTATTTCTAGTATGGGATAGAAAATAATGTAAGATTTATTCATATGTTTGATAAAATAAATGTATGCTTTTATTAATCCTATGTTTAGCATGTTATATGATGTGTTTGCTAGTAAGAGGTAAATTAAATAAATCTTGTGGTTGAATTGTATTTGACAAATTTGTATTATTGATATGGAGTAAGAAGTGAGATGGACTTTATTATCTTATTATCATCATAATTTCAAATGAAGCTAGTCTGATCAAATGGTGTGTATGAATTTGATTGATTTATAGATCATTATTATTTATTATTTGTAAAACTTTGGTCCAAAGTATGTTAAGTGAGATATTATCATTTCATAAGTATGATTTACATATTTTTGAGATATCTTGCAATAGAATGATTGTCTATGAGACACTACATGTTTAGTTTAGAGATCATCCAACACACAGGTACTTGTTTGTCTCTCTAGATTCCCACACCATCACTATCTACTCATCCATGAAGGGATTGTCATTTCCTGATGAGATTAGTAGGGGGTCATTGGTCCATAGTTAATACGAAAAAGTGTTTGGATGATGTTCTCCCTCCCCACAACAGTACTACTTATTGAGACAACACTTGAAATTGCCATAGATACTTGAGTTTGGTATCTATGCTTTGGGAAATCCATGTATCTATATGTACATTGTATTTTATTGTACTTATCATTGAATTCTGTCATGAAGAGTTGTAATTACTTATTACTATACTTTGACAGTGGTGGTTGTAGACTTATTTTAGTTGTAATTAAGTTAATTTGATTACTTTATATATTCACATTATGACATGTACTCTCATGATATTAAAGATTGGTCATATGTGGTATAGTAATCTTGTTGATTTTATCACACCTTGAGTATTTATTATAGTCTCTATAGATTCTTGTGGTGTTATCTATTTTTGGTATATATGTTTAATTTTAAAAAACTACGTATTTCTATGTCTAATCCAATGGGGTTGTTACATGTGGTATTAGAGTTGTGGCTCAAACTCTAAGGCCTAATGAGTCCATTGGTATTTTCATGTCTTTATGTTCATTAGTGTGAACCTAGTGACATGAAATATTTCACTAATATTTTGGATTTGTGGTGCCTCACTATGTAATCATGTTGCACCATGATTAGAGTTATGAGACTTGATAAATCCTCCTGCATGGCTTGGTGACTATTGTAAGTATGAGACATTCATGAAATTTATGTGGGGAAAATTCACTGTGTAACTTTAAGAGCACTAATACCTTCTTAGAGTTGTTATGGGGCTGATGTATTGAATTCTTTGATTATGATTACATCCTTCTTGGTAATCAAGTCGCCTTCACCATTTGTGTTTTGTGTTGTAAATTTTTTATAATATCAAGGTGATCATCATTTAAATATATGTGCCTTATATTTTGTGTTCACTAATACAAAAAGTGGAAAATATTATAAGACCATTTTTTAGTTTTGGTACCACCTAGTGCAGTGAGAATTTTCTCGTAGTAGAGTGTTGTTATTTTGGTTGAGAATTCCTATGTGTTAAGAGTTTATTTGAGGATCACCACCCTTAAGTTATGGGGTTTAGAAAGGAGTGGCATCTATATTAGTTAGATTAGAGGTGAGTTGTTATTATCTCATTCTCCTTTGATAACATTAAGCTACCAAGAGGATTCATATTTTCATGATTATTGATTTAATGTTCTCTTAAATGAAAACTTGTTTCTGAAAAGTTGTTTGATCATATTCCTCAGAGTTCATGGGATAAATATTTTTTACTTGTTGAGAGATAAGTTGTGGGTTTGGATGGATTGATACATCTTTCTGGTTAGTATCTTCTCCTAGTTGTGGAAATAGATTATGGTACTAAACTTACAAATTTGGTAATTAGGTAGTGTTTTGGCAACATTAAGTTATGGTGTTCTCTTTTTACCTTGTGAGGGTATATAGGAGTTTTTTAGATGATAGTTCTCTACTTTCTACTTGTGACTCTTTAGAGTCACTACTTTATCAAACTTGTGATTTTAAGACCACGTGGAGTGGCAAACCTTAAATTATATATTAAAATTTATATTAAGAATTATAAGTTGATTATAATTATTATGTTATTATTCACCTTTGATTAGATTGATATTTTTCTCTTTTTATCTTAAAACATGTTTTTTTGAAGAGTTATTTTTATACCTTTCATCAGAAATGAGTAGGGTATAGGATGTGCAAAACATCTTGTCAATCTAGAGGTTGAGAGAAACTTTTAATTTGTTGCATTATAGCCAAGCAAGAAGAGAGATATTGTCTCGTTTGTTCCCTTATAAGGTTGAAAGGAC